>PVID01016229.1:0-20271 GCA_004025025.1 Tapirus terrestris
TTTTTTTATTTTAAATTTTTCCTTTAGGTTTCTTTAAAAGGGGTTGAAGAAAATAATTCAAAATGCCTGAAAATCCTGCTACAGGTATTCTAGATATATACTTCTATCACTAAATTAGTTAACAATTCAAAAGCAGAATGTGAGATGGGATTTAACTTGTACTCTGATGATCCTTCTTCCAACAAGATAAACTGCAGGTCCTGCAAGTTCTCGATCGCCTGACGACGAAGTTGCAGGAGAAGGGCGACACGTCGCAGAACGAGAGGCTGTCTGTGTTTTATGAGACACTGAAGAGTCCTCTCTTCAACCAGATACTCACACTTCAGCAGTCCATCAAGCAACTGAAGGGGCAGGTAAGTTACCCATCAGGGATTTACCTGATGTGTTCACACCGGCAGAGACAGGCAGCGAGACTGTCCTGGCACTTGTGACCTGTGGGTAGCATTGGCACGGACAGTGTAAACGTGTTGATGATAAATTTTGTGTTTGGCTTTGGGATATGGTTTTGGTACTTAAGTTATTTAAATATGCAAAGGTCAGATGCTTTGAGAATTCTCAACATTTTCTTCAAAATTATAAAATAGTGGTTAGCTTAAATATATTTTCTTCATAAAGTCTTTTTTCTAGCAAGCAATGGCCATGCCCTTGTAGCACATTATTTATACCTCTCAATAATTATCAAATAACTATCAAACGTCATGAATATTCGTCATGAAGCCATTGGAAACAGCGCACCTGGTGTTATCTCTGTTTCCTCCACCACGTATGATGTGGTACCTGGACTCTTGCAGGCTCTAAATACGTGGCTGTTGCACTACAGGACACGTGGCACCTCACTTAGAGTGATGTACGTTAGTAGTTTTAACTGTCCTCGTTGTTGCTGTGTTTTGGGGTCAGGGATGGCAAATTGATTTTAAACCATCTAGTCTAGAAGCTGAGCTTGAATAGTAGCTATCCTATAGATAAATTTGAGCAGAATTTTAAATGTGGTTGGAGATAATGTACCAGAGTTGTTAAGTGAAAATTAAGAACATTTGGGAAAAAATGGTTTTACTGATAAACCAAAATGCCTGCCCATATTTAGTGAGTGATTTTTTTTTTGTTGGGTTTCTATTTCTTTTTTTTTTTTTATTGATGTCTTAATAGTTTATAACACTGTGGGGTTTTAGGTGTACATTTTTGTTTGTCCATCACCTTGTGGATGTAACCCTTCACCCCTTGTGCGTGAGTGATATTTTTTATAACTAATTAAGGATTAAACTCTGCAGATATGTCTTTCTCTAGATCAGAATTTATGTCATAATTTTAGCACTCCCCGTGTAGAAGCTTAGCTCTCTGTGGTCCGTGGTCATGGAATGAGTCCCATGTTGCAACAGTGAATGCTACTGGTAGCAATAGAAATTGGGAAAGATCACCCCAAATCTGTCACTGTTACTGGGCTAAGAGTGGACTTAACCCACCACTCCTTCATAATTGCAGTCTTTTATATTTATACAGTTTGCAGTTATGTACATAATTGTATTTTATCCACTCAACTGTGAACCCCTGTGATTTTTGTCCTCTGAGTGTTTGTGTAGAGTTTCTGTGGCTGGTGGTTTTTTCTGTGAGGTCCTGTTGACATTTGTTCTTGATGTCACTTTTATTCCATTGTGTTGGCACTTGTATCAGCCAATGATATTTTAAAAATTAACCTCTGTTTTCCTGTTCCCCTTAATTACAGGAGTCTCCCCTTTATTACTAATGTTTGAATGGCTCTTTGACGCATTTGCTACTAACCTTGGGCAAGTTGCTTAACCCTATGAGGCTCAGTTTTCGTGTTATAGGGCTGTTGGAAGGATTAAGTGAGATAATATGTACGAGTTTGGGTTTAGTACCTGGCTCATAACAAGCCGTCAGTAAGTACTGATATTGTTATTTTTGTTATACACTACCTGTAGATCATTTGTGGCTCCTACATGGAAGTGTACAGATAAATGCAAAAGGACTCAGCGTCTCACACACGTTTCTATGACTGGATGTGTGGGGAGTGTGAGGAGCTGTCGTCCATGTAGTAACTTGAGGTCATAGTAGCAGGCAGGAAACAAGAACACATTTTAAGCTGTTAAGCATTTTGTGTAATATTAAATAAATTATAGCCTTGAAACTCACAGATTCATGTATCTGTATCTTTCACCTATGTAAATTTAACACGTAATGGGTGAAGTATATTTTACTAAGTAGAAATAATTTCTTTTCTATAGGTTTCTGTTGATGATTCTCTTTCGTTTTTCTCTCCAACAGCTCAGCCATCTACCCTCAGATTGTTCAGCCAACTTTGATTTTTCTAGGAAAGGTTTATTAGTGTTCACGGATGGTGCCATTACGAACGGGAATGCCCACAGGTCCTCTAATAACTTGACTGTGTCTGGGTTATTTCCTTGGACCCCTAACTCAGGAAATGAAGACTTTAACTCAGTTATTCAACAGATGGCTCAGGTAAAGTTCTATCTTGTCATGAGAATATTTGGCTTTATTTCTCCTGTTATAGGTTAAAAAAGGAACCTACACTCACTCTTTTTGCCTTAAAATGTGTTACTCTGTGTTTTGTTTGCTTGTGTTTTCATACTGTTAGGAGGAATTGATGCTATTTTCTGACCTGTGTATTGGAAACTTATTTGCTTAAAATTACATAAGGAAATATCCATGTGTGGGGGAAGGAGAATTTTTAGACCATGACTCCAATTTGACGTGTCTCTACTCTTGTAAGAAAGAGACTTACGGTTTTGATCATAGGAGGAAAATGATTATGTCTGCAGAAGTGACAAAACTGCTGTGAAACTATTTTTAATGTTATGTCAGAACAGAACTAATGGGAGTTAGGACTAATGTAATTTGGAAAATCTGGGGGAACATTTGAAAGAGTCACCCGGTTTCATCCCTGACGCCTATTCCAGGTTCAAGGACACACATGGAGTTTGGGACGTGTTGGTTCTGTGCTTGTTCACCTCTCCTTCTAAGTGTCTTAAAAAAGAAATCTTGAGTTTGAAAGTTAAAAAGACTCTGTTCAAGATGTGATAGTTAAATAATGTTCTGTACCAAATTCCTTTTTTGACTTCATAGCTCTATCCCCTTAAATTGACTAATAATTATTTTTATGTGATGCTTTTGTTGGTTGATTACATTTATGAATTTCTCATGTTATAAATGCAGCTATTAACTAAAGCAATAAAACACTTGTCTGGCACAGGTAGAACCCATTGGAATGGATGGTGGCCTTTCCATAATCTTTTGAATTAATGTAATACAATGGAATATTAATGCATCACAATGGAATTAAAAACAGGACCCTAACCAATGCAGCTGGTTCCGACTTAGGCTAACCACTAAACCAAAAGCATATATATATATATATTTTTTTTGGTGAGGAAGACCAGTCCTTAGCTAACATCCATCGCTAATCCTCCTCTTTTTTTTGCTGAGGAAGACTGGCCCTGGGCTAACATCTGTGCCCATCTTCCTCTACTTTATATGGGACGCCGCCACAGCGTGGCTGACAAGCAGTGCATTGGCAGGCGCCCGGGATCCGAACCTGCGAACCCCG
This sequence comes from Tapirus terrestris, assembly GCA_004025025.1. Taxonomy (NCBI): domain Eukaryota; kingdom Metazoa; phylum Chordata; class Mammalia; order Perissodactyla; family Tapiridae; genus Tapirus; species Tapirus terrestris. The sequence continues at coordinate 3,581 of PVID01016229.1, forward strand.
GGCTGCCAAGCGCGGACTAAACTGCTGCGCCACCAAGGCGGCCCCCCAAAAGCATATTTTTGATATATCTAATTTGCTCTCCTCATTTAAAAATGCATTTTGCATCAAGAGAATTGAGAGAGATTCAGTGTAAAAAGTCATTTAGAATTGACTGCGGCAAAGGACGTTTTCCTCAGGAATTTTCGTCCATCTTGGGATTCATCTCACAATGTGAGTGAAGAGTGAAAACACCTCTCTGATCCCCTGAGGCTGCAGAACACCGTGCATTCCTCTTATGTCCTGCTGAAAATAATCAAGCAAGAGGATTTGCAGAAATAGTTTATTACTGAAATGCTGAGTGTATTTGGTGTTATAGAGAAGACTTAGGAGAAGCTGTTTTTGTTCTGTTCACAAAATTGCAATTTCAGTTCTTCAGAAACGGTATGTCAGTCAAATATACCTCATTGCCTTTTCTTCATCTGCCTTCACTAGGGCAGGCAAGTTGAATCCATCGAGATAGAGCGGCCCTCCGCTGGAGGCCTCGGGTTCAGCGTAGTGGCCGTGAGGAGTCAAGCTCTGGGAGCAGTTGACATCTTCGTGAAGGAAGTACAGCCGGGGAGCATAGCGGACAGGTGAGGAAGATGTTCATTTTGTGTTTTGTTGATTTTTGTCTGACCATTCTGAAAACATCGCTATGAAGAGAATAGAAACTAGTCATAAACACAGAACAAGAGCAGCTGACACTTCCTTTCCCTCCTCCATGCACTTGTCAGGCCTTTGCAGATACTGTCACATATGCCTGGGGCAGTGGTCTAGCTAGTGGTGTCATTACTGCCTCTTATAGATGAAGACACTGAGTTCAGAGAGGTTCACTAGTTCACCTGAGTCACAGAGCTGTTAATGCTGGAACCAGGGTGTGATCCCAAGATGGTCTGGCTGCAAGGCCAGTGCTGTCTCTACCCCATTGCTCTCACGACGGAACGTGATGTTGTAGCTGCGGTCTGGTCAGTAAGATGGGAATGTGGCAATCTGCATTCTGCATGTTATATTGCTCAGTAAACTTAAGGTTATAACAACTTTTTGGTGGTCGTATCACGCTATTGATTATTTCACTAATCGTCAATTAAAAGCCCCCTCTATGTGATCCCCCCGTGGCACTTGTGTCTTGGTTTTATTTTTTTAAGGGGTGTGTGCAAGCCTTATGTTTTGTTTCTATTTGATTTCAGGTCTTTAGTTTATTATTCATTTAACAAGCACACTATTCATTACATTACTACTGCCTGTTTGAATAATAGCAACAGTAGCAGTATGATTATAAAAAAATTCTCAGTCAATAATATATTTTTGAGTTCACATTCTCCACTCATGGGGGATCAGTTCTGGTCTCCCCAACTGAAAATAATGGTTCAGAAATAATGGATTTCCATGACTTTGCATCTTTATTCTGCCCTCTAATGCAGCATCTCCTCAAGTATGTCCTGAGGACCCAGGGCAGTGGTCAGATATATTCGAGGAACTCTGTCCTGTTCGTGGTGATTGGGTGTACATAGTTAGGGTCATCGTATGACTTATTGCCCAAGTGGGCAGTTTTGGGAGTGAGAGGGTGAGCCATCACTAATGACGCTGAGACAGCAGGTGTAAACCGGGACGATTCTGGCAAACCTGGGCCCGGGGTCACTTAATATTAGCTCACTTAAGGCTGTGAAGTCCCCTGACAAAAAGCCTGTTTAACTTTGGCCCAACGTTTTCATTTTTTTAACTTTTAAAAAATTATTGTTGGGATATAATTCACGTAACATAAATGTCACCATTTTAAAACGTACAATTCAGTGATTTTTAGTGTATTTTCAGTATTGTGCAACCTTTCTGTGGTCCATCCTTACATCTCAGTTGCTCTGTACTAATAAGTATGTAATTACCGATTGGGGTGAGCATTTCCAAAAAGAGGAGTTTGATGTTTGGACGTGTGTAAAGAACCTCGACCAAGGCTAGGGAGTTAGGTGGCCTCCCAGAGGCAGTGGTTCTTGAAGGGAACTTGAGAGGAGAGAGTGGGGTCTGCAGGGAGCAGACGGTGTTGGGGAGAGGAATAGAGAGACTCTCTTGACCTGTAGCCTCCTGGAGAGGGGGACACAGCTCATATCCTGGGAGTGTGGCTGGTGTTTCCCTGGTGTGGAAGCTTAGTGCAGGACGGTGCGAGAGGCACTGGGGAGGGGTAGGGGCCAGCCATGCGAGACCTTCTCGATCATGTTAAGTGGTCTTCGTGATCAGTTCTTCCTTTCTTCTGAGGATTTTCCACATAGAACTGTGTCATTTTAAGAGCTCACCTAAGACCTGTTGGCTCTCAAAGTCATGGAAATCCGTTATTTCTGAATGTTGGAATGGAGAGGCAAGAACTGGTCTCCCCTTGAACGGAAAGTGTGAATTCAAGTTACATATATATATAGTATGGGAGAGTTAAAAAATAATAGTAGCAGTAAGACTAATTCTGTTTAATTTTAGGATGCATAAAAATCATATTTTCTAGGAGACTTCTCCTCTGCAGCTTGTTTATCTTAGGCTGAGTTTATATTCCCTGAGCAGATACTAACTGGAAGGAAACGAGGTGTCCTGGAAGTCTCTTGGTTAGAGGGAAAGATGGATTAAAATAGATCGATTTCCAGAAAATAGAAAATTTGAGTGTGAGTAAATTAAGGACTGACTTATGCAAAATGGGTTACGTCAGGATTGAAAAGATTTGAGAATAACTCATTCATTTGGGATTAATTAAGAAATTTTCCTTAATGAACAAGCTGTGAATAGGAATTTAGGCAAAGAAGTTAGAGAAAGGAGGACATTGGAGATGGGAAAATGGAAGTGGTTCCTGAATACTATCCTGTAGTGGTCACATTTAAAAATAAATGTTTCTTTAGGACTAGGGAAAAGTTCATAAGCAGGATTCTCAATTTTTAAAATATATATGTCAAAGTTATGAAAATCATTATGAAAGTAATACATGCATATAATAGAAAATTATAAAATAGAGAAATATAATAATAAAAAAAAAAAAACCCAGTACCTCTTGGACTTTGACCACCCTGAGACAACTAGGAAATATATTAGAATATTTTTTTTTATAAAGACAAAGTCATGGAGTATATACAATTTTATGTCTTATTCTTATCTCTTAATATAACATAAACCTTTCCTAATATTAATGAAAGAATATATAAGCATTTGTAATGCTGCTTGATCTACTGTGAGAGCCACCCACAATTTTGGCCCCCAAAATTGAAATATTCAACTTGCTAGTTTCAAAGGAGAATCTAAAATGTATGAGTCCCTCTCCTCAGGAAACTTAAAATCTAACAGGGAAGGATTTAGCTAGCTCTGTGGACAGCATCCTTAGTATAAATGAGTATTCAGTGAGTGATAAACGAGTGGTTCTGAGCACTGTGGTAATGAGGTAAGTGAGGGAGAGAGAGACTCGGATGGTGGAGGGTGGACTGAATTTGGCCAAGCAGAGCGGAAGGGCATTAGAAATGGAGGGAACCATTTACACAAGAGCAGGACATGCCAGACATGTCTTGAGAGGGAAAGAGTAGTTGGAAAAGGGGTTTGTGAGGGAGGAAGCTGAGTCGGAAGAGTACTTGGGGCCAAATGTAGCAGTCTTTGAATGCCAACCAAGTTTACCCTGTGTCTTAGAGGTCAGAAGTCACAAATTCTGGTCCATGACAAAGTTTTGCTGAATCTGCTATGACCTGAGAAAAATAAGGACAGTATAATGGAATTTTCAAAGTTCTAAATTTGTGAATTAGAATTCTCTGTTCAGAGATTAATCCCTTCTCAGATTTTGTATTTTGAAGGTTAAAAATGGTCTTTTATGAAACAATCCTGACAAGAGTTTGTTTTCTTTCCTTATTGGTCAATAACCACAGATAATTATTATGCCTTTTTGAGTTGGGAAATACAAGCATGAAGAGAGCCTAGAAAAATAAACCTTGAGGAATTTTGCAAGTTAGGTTTCAGGTATTAGATAAGGAGTCTCGCTGGATGGTTGACGTTGGGAATGGAAAGAAGGAGATGGGTGGAGACAAAGAAGGATAAGGAAGAGCTGGGGTGATAAGAGGGTAGGAACAAGGACAGGAGGTGTGGTGCTGGGAGGTAAGGGAGTCAAATACGGAAACCAGAGCAGATCCTACTCCTAGCGTGCAGTCCAAGAGGTTAGAGAGTCTGCTTCAGAGTCACACTGCTTAGATAAGATGCTGAGCTTGTCCAGGCTTTAATTTCTTGCATGTAAAACTTAACCGAGTACTTTAAAAGGTGACTGAAGATTAAATGAGATCATGCCTGTGGAGCATTTAGCACAGTTCCTGGCTCATAAGTGCTCAGTAAATATTAACTAGAATAGGGCCGTTTTTTTTTTTTAAGATTTTGCTAATTTCTTTTTAAAATGTTTTCTTTTACCTTGGTTAGCAGTTGGGAGATTGGCAATTGGGGCAGAGAGTAGGGCTCAGATGTAGATTTGGAAGTAATCTCTATGAATTTTCGAGGAGAGTTTGGCCTCTGTTGACAAATGTTGGAAAAGTGAAGGACAGTGGGGACGGGATGCATCTGCCAGGGAGGAGGTTATTGGTGAATTTGAGAATCCAGTTACCCCAGGGTGGGCTGTGCTGAAATCTGAGTAGAAGAGGCTCAGGAATGCAGGTGCATGCAGTGTCCATACTTGCAAAACCTTGTCAGTGGGGCCCTAGACATTGTTTTTGCTTATTTTTCCAGACAAGTGTCTTTTAAAATGTGTGTGTTTGTGTGTGCATGTGTGTGTAGGGATGCACTTATTTATTTGGCTAGTTAGCTACTAAGTGTTTTGATGGCAAGCACTCTGAAGAGCTCTGTTATATTATATAATTAAATAAGTATTCGAATAAATGTCCTATGTGATGTAGTACTGTAAGAAATAAACTACTCAACTTGAATAATAGATTTTTTTAAATCAGACTATTGTATCACTTAAAACAATAATTTCTTATTTCATCAAGGGATCAAAGGTTAAAGGAAAATGACCAAATATTGGCTATCAATCACACACCACTGGACCAGAGCATTTCCCATCAGCAGGCAATCGCATTATTACAACAAACCACTGGATCTTTGCATCTGGTCGTGGCCAGGGAGCCGGTCCACACAAAAAGCAGTACTTCCACCAGCCTACCCGATACAATGCTGCCTCAAACAGTAGGTTGCAAGTTTGGAAAAGTACTTAATTTTGAATTATGCCATTGGTTTTAAGGAGTGTGAAGACATTAGAAGGTGTCATTTTACTTGTCGTAGTTTAAAAAAGATGATCATGTCTCTAAATGCAGCGTTAGCATATTAAACAAGATATTTCAAGGGGCATTTTTTTTTTTTGGTTTGTTTTTTCAATGTCCTATGGTTCTCCTTATTTAAGATTATCATTTAATATAGAGGGCAAATTGTGGTAGTAGGTATAATTTATTTGGTGGTAGAAAGAGTCTTGTGTTCCTTGGTGGTGTGGCCAGTCAATTAATTAAGCTGAGTTTTTGTTAGAGATTTACTGTTGAGTATCTTAGGTAAGATTTGGTTATTTCAAAAATGTTATTTTTGTAAATTATATTGGGTGTTTATGACTAGATTATTGATACTGCAAAATTATAGAAGTTTTTCTTTTTTTCATGTAAGGATGTATACTGAACAATTTAAAAGAATAACAGTATATGTCTCTTTTGGGAATCTTTAAACTTGCTTTATAACATTTTACAGGTTTTGGCCACATCTTCAGAATGCAAGCTAATAAATCTTATTTTTTTATAACACTAAGTGCTAGCTGATATATTTAATTTTTATTCATTGGGACAAAAGAAAAAATAGACTGGGTACAGTACAAGGTCACAACAACACAAATTAATGTATAGACATTTTCCCTGTTGTAATCAGTAACATTTATACGCACAATTTACATAATAAATAGGATGAACAGAGTGGGAAATTGCTTAGCCTCATGGTTGAGACCCAGGGCTCTGCAGTCAGGCTCGAGGGGGTCAAGTCGGGTTCGTCCACTCCTGGCCGTGCCCTCCTGGGCAGGTTCCCCGACTTCTCCACGCCTCGGTTCCTTCATGTTACGTGGAGCCAATAACAGCATCTGCTTCACAGAGATGTTGGGACTAATGAGAGCGTGTGAAGAGCTCAGCACAGTGCCTGGTGCTGCGAACGTCTGCTGCTTCCACTATTTCAGGCATATTTGAGCAAACGTTGTTGCTGCCCAGATACTAGATATTGTTCCAGACGTGAATTTATCAAATATTCCCAATATCCTGGTCATTTTAACGTTGCACAGTAACTTTCCAAGTTAGTATCATAGAAAAACTAAGTAATAAGTATGCCCTGATGACCGCAAGAGGGAGAATTTTGTTCTGAGGTTGGATTCTGTGAATTTAGGGCACATTTCTGATGGAAGCCTGCTAATTAGAGGGAAAATGCTTGTAGCTCTTTTCTGATTCGTATAGTCTATTGCCGATATCTGCAGTGGGGCTGGCTTTCCTCTCCCTCGTAGGAGTTTCCTAAATCAGTCTCAGCACCTCTCATCCTTCTCCCCGTCCGTACTTCGCTTTGCTGCCAGGTCAGCCTCCTGAACCGCTACTGTGTCCCCTCACTCCCTCTTCTCACACTGCCCGTTCTTCCCACCCACTCGCACCAGCCAGCTCTGTTGTGACAGTCCCTTTTGCTTCAGTCTTTTTTTTCTCTGCAGAGCTGTTAAAATGTCACCTTCCCCTTGACGCTTTCCCTAGTTCTTCACTGAATTTGACTTGTTTTCTCTGCCCCCCGTCTTTATAATATTTTGTGATTCTCTTTCAATTCAGATAAAATGTATTTATTGGTTTCTACTATGTGTTGGTCCCTGTGCTAGATACTGGCAAGATACTGATGAGGAAATTAGACGTGTTTCTGTCCTCTTAGAGCCACAGTGTGTGATGATCCAATATTCTGTCCTGTACTTTAAGTATTTGTGTTTTAGGTTCTCTACTGGATTGTAAGATCCTTAAGGGCAGGGACCACATGATCATCTTTACATATCCCTTAGGCTCTAGGAAGCTGCCTTGATTAATTGTATGAATGTTCAATTTGTTGTGTCTCTGTTACTTTAGTGATCACTGTATTGGGAAGCTAAGAATCTGTGTTACTAACACTCTGGCTCCTACTTGCCGTGAATTTGTAGGCTCGCTGGGGCCATACTGAAGCTGTTGAGCTCATTAACGACGGCTCTGGATTAGGTTTTGGAATAGTTGGAGGAAAATCAAGTGGTGTGGTCGTGAGGACTATAGTTCCTGGAGGACTAGCAGATCGAGTAAGTTGACCTTCTTTGTTTTCATTTGATTTTATGCAATTTAAATTGTATGGCTTGAAATGGGATTTCATAACATGGGTTACTAGGATATATGATTCCCAACTAGAATTTAAGTAGAGCTAAAAATGTTTTTTTTCCATATGTGTTAATGTACACTCATTCTGCTTTATTTTAAACATTTCCTAAAGCAACATTTTTGGTGGGGTTTTTTTGCCTGTGATTGACTGTCTTCTTGGTTCCATCAGAGGACAGTATTTTTTATTGAAAAGAATCGTTAATGGGTATTGCATTCTGAATGTCTATATTATTCTCTCCCAGTGTATCTTTCAAGGGCCTAAATGTTAAAATCAGATGGTACGGTGATTGTAAACATTTGTCCCAATGTTGTACATGGTAAATTTCACTTGAATTACAATTTTCTAGCATTATAAATCAAATGACAACACTTCATTATTTAGCTGGGGTTAAACTGAAAGTGGGCCGTTTTTAAACTTATCAACTGTTTTTGCTTAGTTTTACATTGAAGAAAATGTTAAATACTACATTTAGTTTTTAGAAAGTGGTTTAGAAATTTGGTTATGAAGTCACTTAGTAATGAGCACATCTTATATAGACTGTCCATGATTGTCAGAATAATATGTAAATCTCACTGATGAATGTCCAGTTACATATAAATTTATCCCTTCTAATAAACACCTAAGGTAAGAAGGAACTTGCTGTGCAAGTGCAGCTTTGAGATGAATCCCACAGCTCCTCATTTCTAACCAGGTTGGCTCCACCTTATACAAAATGTGGAGCCACTAAGATTCCTGTTATCCCTTCAGCATCTGAGTGTATTTATTTAGAGCAGTGGCTCTGAGAGTCTTGTCTCTGGGCCCCTGGGATCCCTGAGTCTCCTGCAGGGGTTCTATAAGCTCACAACAATTCTGTAATAACACTAAGACACGATGAGCCCTCTCACTGTGTCGACATTTGCCCTGGTGGTGCAGACGTGGTGGTGGACGGAAACTCCTAGTGCCTTGGTGTGAAACAGGGCAATGGCATCAGACAGTACTAGTAGTCATTGCATTCTTCTCTGCCATGTGCTTGCCACAAAAAAAGAAAAATGCTAGTTTCACTTAAGAAAGTGCAGTAAAAATTATTGTTTTAGTAAATTTTGACCTTTAGGTGCATGTCTTTTTATGTTGTATGACAAAATGGGATGTACCCTACAGCACTTCTGCCATATGCTGCAGTATGATGTTTGTCCTGAGTAAAAACATTTGCGAGACAAACCAGCCACTTTTTAATATGGAATGGCATTTTTTTTTATTTATTTTTTCTCTTACTCAAAAAAGTTTTTGAGATATAGTTGACACACACCATTATATTAGTTTCAGGTGTATAACATAATGATTGGATATTTGTATATATTGTGAAATGAACACCACAGTAAGTCTAGGTAACATCCATCACCACAACTAGTTAAAATTTTTTTTCTTGTGACGAGAACTGTTAAGATCTACTCCCTTAGCAACTTTCAAATATACGATACAGGATTATTAACTGTAGTCACCATGCTGTACATACATCCCCAGGACTTATATATTTTATAGCTGGAAGTTTGTACCGTTTGATCCTCTTCATCCATTTGGCCCACCCCCCCAACCCTGACTCTGGCAACCACTGATCTGGAACAGTGTTTTTATTTTTGAAAGAATAACTGACAGAAAAATTTTGATTATTCAGGCTTGAGTATTTGGCAGACGTTTTCTTGAAAATGAATGAAGTGAGCCTGTGACTTCAAGGAAAACTACTGACAGCATTTACTGATGATGATAAAATTTGAACTTTTTCAAGCAAAAATTAGAATTTTGCTTCTAATTAGAGTTTTGCTTCTAACAAAAGTTTGTTTTACCATGACCTTGAAGTTTCCCAACGTTTAAAGACTTTTGATTAGATTGTTGGTGATATTAATCAATGTGATTTTTTGATATTATATAATGAAATATGTCAATATTTGAAAGATCTGCATCACTCTGTGAATCAGTATTTTCTGAAGACCAATGTGTGATATGACAAGGTAATATATCAGTAAAACATCCATTCAAAATTCAAGATTGATCAATAGGTTATTTTTTTTTCCGTGGGGAAGACCAGCCCTGAGCTAACATCTGTTGCCAATCCTCCCCTTTTTGCTGAGGAAGACTGGCCCTGGGCTAACATCCGTGCCCATCTTCCTCCACTTTTATATGGGACGCCACCACGGCATGGCTGACAGGCAGTGCGTCAGTGGGCGCTCGGGATCCGAACTCGCAAACCCCGGGCTGCCAAGTGCGAACTAAACCGCTGCGCCACCGGGCAGCCCCATGATCAATAGATTTTAATGAAACAGTATCTGAAATTTTGTTGATGTAGTTTCAGATTCCACACTGCAATTGATGTTTAAGAAACCACCACTTGTCAAGTTTTGATGTGTTATCAGTGAAGAATGGGCTGAAAGGGAGATTAAAATATCCTCCATTTTCCAACTGTGTCTGACTGAGTCCAGATTTTCTTTATATCCTTCAGCCAAAACAACATATCGCAACATAGTGAATGTTGAAGCCTATGTGAAAATGCAGCTCTCTTCTTTAAAGCCAGGCTTTAAAGAGATTTATGGAAATATTTTAAAATACCACCCTTCTCATTTTTTTTGCTTTAGAAAATATAACTTTTTAAAATAAAAAGCATATACATCTCTATACAAATATTTAAAAAATTTCTCACTGCTCTTTTCTAATTCAGTAGACATCAACAGAGATATCCACGGAGAGAACCACATAAACCAAAGCTCTTTGAGATTCTCTGTAATTTTTGAGGTATAATTGACATACAGTAAATTGCACATATATGAAGGTACACAGTTTAATAAATATTGACATACGTTTACTGGCCACTCTGAAATCTGTAGGGCAGGTTGGCAGGATTTCTGTTACAGTCTTAAGGCAGAACTCCTCCTCCTCCAGGAAACCTCAGATTTTGCTCTTAAACTCTTCTAGTGATTAGATGGAGCCCATCCACATTATCAGGGGTAATGTCCTTTACTTAAAGTCAACTGATTGTGATGTTAATAATCACATCTGCAAAATATCCTCATAGTATCTCTGGACTAGTGTTTGACCAAACCCCTGGGCACCATAGCCCAGCCAAGGTGACACATAAAATGTGCCATCATACCATCTGTCACTGCAGTCAAGGTAAGGAACGTATCCTTCATTCATGAAACACCCACAGAAGTTTCCCGTGCCCCTTTGCATCCCCATTCCTCCATCCTCAATAATTTTTAAGAGTGTAAAGGGGTTCTGAGACCAACAAGATTGAGGATGGTCATTTTATGGGTCTTTAAAATACTTCTGTGGCACAAAACAAATAATAATCTTTAAGGTTTTTTTGTAACCTGGAAAGGATGAGATACTGTGGAGTATTTTGATATCTTTTCCCACAACCCCCTTCCCCCTTAGCAATTTTGATAGCTTGTTTGCTGGAGTGGCATTTTCAAGATGCAAAGTGGAGAGTTATTGTGGAAAACAAAGGGTCAAATAAATTTGGAAAACTCCAAGTTAAACAAAATCAAGTAGGTTTCTTTACTGTGAGAATTTTCTGAGCTGTTAATATCCTAATGTGCATTATGAATTTTCACAAGGAGAATATGAGGTGCAGAGTTTCCCAGATTAATCTCTTTGAGGCACAGTTGGGAAAAGCCCAGGCCTGACTTTCACCCTTGACTGGAAGGAATTGTGGCTATTTCAGGTCATCAAGGAGGGGCAGGTGTGTGCCTGTCAGAGTCACAATGGAGAAGCAAGGGTTTATGCCCGACCTTGTTGTCTGCCTAATACAGATTATTCTCATGTAATCCTTAAAACAGTCATCAATTTTATTCCCAAATTATAGATATGGAAACTGTTAAGAAATTGCCCAAGGCTACACGACTAGGAAATGACAATGTCGGATTGTGCCCACATCTGTCTGACTCTGGAGCCTGTGCTTTACTACTTAAATCTGTTTATCCAAAGTTGATCCTACTGTTTTCCTGATGTACACCTGTTTACTACTTAAATCTGTTTATCCGAAGTTGATCCTACTGTTTTCCTGATGTACACCCGTCCAGGGTTGGTCAAGCCTATTGTCAGGGAATAGCTGGCTCTAGGGGCAACAGAGCTGTACTCTTTCCTGTGGGGGGACCTGACATGGAGCCAGAGCAGCATTCACTCTCTTCTCATCATAGCTTTAAAAACGTTAAAGGGAATGTTGCTTTTAATTAAAGTGTGCTCATGTTTTGAATATTAATGCTCACTGTTGACTGTGGCAGTCTTCACGGTAAGAGAATCTGGATATCCTAGGTCATTAGTTCAGATGTGATCAAGATCGATCATAAAGTGATACTTACATTCTGCTAAATGGGTTAATTAATACTGCTTTCTTCAAAGAATATAAAACTGTATGATAGAGAGTTAGAAAAGGAAGTCAGTATTTCTTATTTAAAAGGGTTTCATAAAATTGCCCCCTATGTTTCCTTTTGTGTAGAAATAAGTCCATATGTATAGTTTACAGATGGGGTAGAGGTGAGGGGATATGGCAAAGAACACTTCACTGAGGTCAGTGCAGCCCAAAGAGGCCTCGGAAATGGATGTGCTTGGGGATTTGCTGTAGGCAAAGCACTAGGCTAAAGATTTTACAGATTGTATTGAGTTTAATGCACACAACTCCTCAATGAAAGGAATTTATTTCCATTTTGCTTGAGAGGGATCTGAGGTTTAGGTAGGATAAGTAACTGACCTTTGGCCGTACAGCTTGATCAAAGTAGAGCCAGGATCTGAACTTGGGTGTGTCTGACTCCACAGCCCTTACTCTCCTTCTGCTGTCTATTTGCTCTATAGAGTAAATGGAAAAATATTGATTTAGATGAGCTTTTTAGAAACATTTATTGAGATCTAGTTACAATGACCAAGCAGTAAATGTAGTCAGGGCCAGTTCCATGGATAGGGTGAGTAGACCCATCTGCCTGTAGCACTCAGGTACTCTCCAGAATTCACAGTGCCTGAACGTACATCTTTTGATAATTCTGCTCAGCTATGGCAAAAATTTCTAAAATTTTCAGCAGCTAGAAGTGGTTTTTTTTTTTTTTAATTGATAATGGGCAGTGTAGAACTTTGTTGTACAGAAATCTCTTTCATGTGGTATGGAGGAATTCTGGGGAAATCAGGTACACTGACTTACCCCATTGTCTCTAGAAGGTACTATTAGAACACAGACTATTTAAAAGTTGTCCTGTATTTCTGACTTTTTGGTATGAGGGATTTATATTATGAGTCATATTAACTATCCAGTAACCCTTCATACTAAGACGGAATGGAAGCAAGTGAGGATTGGGGCTGGGGTGGACTGTAAGGAGGGTTCAGACTAGAATAAGCGAGGCCCAGTGTGAGGCTGCTCGACAGCTGGTTGTTCCCAGCAGCTGTGCTTTGAGCAAGTCTATAAACAGATTCATTCCTTATCCTTAACCGTCGGTTGATGAGGGCTCTGGGAATTTGGGTAGGATGGGTAGACGTATTTAGTACCTTCCTTTGATTCCTTGAGGGAAAGAGTGTTTATTTTGTGTTATAAACTCACTATTTTCTGCCAATGACATGCTGCCTTTTAATTAAAGACCAGTGATAGAACTGGCCTGCAATCAAAAGTAGTGATCATTTTCTGAGTTGTGGAAGTATTTGGTGCCATTTCTTAGTTTTCAAAGAAACAAATTTGATTTCTTTCTTTCTTTTGTAGCTCAGGCCTGAATTCCTTGCAGGTTTTCATATATTTTTTGAATTGAAATTATCATCCACACAGCCTTTCAGAGAACTTAAAATGCAAAGTAATATATATATTTTTAGCCAATAACTGCTAACTTAACGTATTTTTTAAACTGTATAAATGGTACTGTGTTTTCACTGTAATAGTATGTTGTCCTGTTATATCAGCTGTTTCCATTTTTCTGCCTTCCATACTATCTTTGCCTATATGCATAATTTTTTTTCTCTTGAAAGAATCTACGGGTTAATAAACTTTTGTATTTGAATGTTTGATTAGCACACCATGTCTTTGAATCTTGGCACAACTATTTATTGGCTGTCATTGATTTACGATTTCTGTTAAAGAACAAGAAGGATCTATGCCTTCTAGTTTCCTTGCACAGTAGACAGATCACGGAAGGAGAATGTCAACCAGCAAATCTCAGTCAAATGCAGTGTGTGGGGCTGCTGGTCTTAAACAAGGTAGCCGTCATTTTGGTATCTTTCCTGTCAATCTGACCATGATTGTTTTTGCACTCATGAATTCCTTAGAACACCTGTTTTTCGGGAAGAAGAAAATTTGACTTTCAGTGACAGATGCAAATTGTCTACATCATTTTAAATTGAGTTGAGGTAAAATAGGAAAAAAATAGTACCTAGGAAGTGACTAAATATATACTTACCGTGAAATGCCCTTTTTTGGCCAAGCCAAGTATGAAAACACTTACTAGACATTTTCTTTATTCTTTGGTCAGGCCGTAATTCTGTTGAAGGATGGCTTGATTCACAGAGGCAGCTTTACTCTTGTTTTCCATCATCACCACTGACTTTCTCTTGAGTAGTTGCTTGTTTTATTTCAAGTTTGTTGCCTTGATAAAAATAGAATGTCAAATTTTCAGTGCTTAAAGCAGAAATCCAGCAATTCTTTATCCTTTTTCCATGATAATTTCCTCCTTGCATCTGTTTTTTTCCTCTAAGTCTTTCTACATGTTTCTGAATGGAATTGCATTTCTCTTTCCCTGCTCCTCGCGCTTCCAGTCACTTCTGGCGCCTTTTGCAGAGTTCACAACAAAGTTCACAACTTAGCTTTCTACTTAATATTTTGATCTAACACCTTCTTTCATTCAGGTTTCTGCAAAATTGGAGAAAAGGAAGGGTGGGGAATAGACTTTTTCAGTCTTAAGGCTTTTTTTAACTTTTTTCTTCTGGATTCCATCTACAACTTATAGCTGGTGCCTCCTGGACCAGGAATATGGAGCTTAGAACTGCAGTAGCCCAGTCAGTAGTCATTGCTTATCCTCAGGCTGTCCTCCTTTCCCAGTTGCAGAATGTCTATTTTTCATCTTCATTTTATTTAAATTTTTTGACAGTTATGGCAATTTCTTGGAGAATAGGAAAATGATGAATTTACTATCTACTAATGTTACTCTAGAGATATCAAAGTATAAGACAAGTGACTACGTGAGGGTAGGTCTTCAGTGGGACAATTGGTGTTGAACTTTGGTTCTGCCACTTACTCGCTTTGTGACCTTGGTCAGGTCAGTCAGCCTTTTGAATCTCAGTTTTCTCATTTGAAAGTTGTCCTTCTCTGAATAAGATGATATATGAAAAGTGATTTTCAGCCTGTAAAGTGCTCTGCAGGTATAATTTTTTGTAACCAGCTATGTTAACATTCTGGTGTCTTTAATACATTGTGGAAAAGATAAGAGAATTCAGAATTTCTGATGAAACAAATTTAGTGAAAAAGCAGATGGATCAGCTGTTTCAGATATTTCACAAATGAAGATAGAATGGAAATGATAAACATTTTGAATTGATATGCTTTTTGATAAATTATGTTTTAAACTTTTCTTTATGTGAAATATACATACATGTAAAAGGGTATGTAATGTCTGTACTGATTTTAAATAATAATAATTATCACATCACCCAGTTTAAGAAATAGAACGTTACATATCCTTTCTCTAAACTCTAAACTCATCCGGAATCATGACTTCAAATACCTTCTACATACTAATGACTCCCGGATTTAAATGTGTAGTCTGGACTTCTCTGAACTCCAGATTTGTGTATCCAGCTGCATTGCAGATATTTCCACTTGCGTGTCTAATAGGCATCTCAGACTAGACACTAGAAACTGACCTCTTGATCTCCACACCCACCCGCCTGTTCCTCTGTGGTCTTCATCTCAGTTACTAGACCTCTATCTTTCCAGTTGCTCAGGCTAAAAACTTGGAGTTTTGATTCCTTTTTCCCCTCACAACCCATGTAGAAGCTACCAGCAGAGCCTGTTGACAGTTGATAAAAATACACCTAGAATCTCACTTCTCAGCACCCCCACTGCTAACCTAGTCCAAGCTGTTATCTTATTCTAGATTATTGCCTTAGCCTCCCAACTGGTGTCTCTGCTCTATTGTTTCCTCTCCTGTAGTCTATTTTCAGCACAGAAGCTTGAGTGATCCTGTGAAAAGTAAGTCAGATAATGTCCCTTCTCTGTTCATCACCCTCTGGTGACTTCCCTTCCCACTCGCTTGAGCAGATGCTCTCCACTGCTGACCCTTGACAATGCTCTTATCTCCTCTTTGCTCATTCTCTTCCAGCCACACAGACTTCTTGCTGTTCCTTAAAGGTGCCCCTGAGTTTGTTGGCCTGTGGAGTTCCCAGCTTTCTGCTGGGGGCTCCTGATCTGAGTTCCTCCTCCCCTAGGCCCAGGGCTCTCTGGTCTCTTCCTTGCACACATGGCCATTGATGCCTAGATTCAAGGCCGTTAGTTGTGAAGGGATACCCTCACACACGTGCCTGTTGTAGAATTCCGGTTACTCTTCTCCTTTGAACAACTCCCCCCCCCCCATCGTTTTTTGATTTATAAGGGCTTTCTTTTCTCTTTTGCCAATTCAGGCATTCATTCAAAATATTACCTTTTATTCAGCATTTATAGATGGCTTCTTTGTCAGCCATTTTGCCAGAATTGAAAGTCCGATGAATTGTTATTAACTAGCGAAGTTGGATCATTGATCTCTCGGAATAATTTTGTCTTGTTCTTGGACTAAAGGATGGAAGACTCCAGACAGGGGACCACATCCTGAAGATTGGTGGCACAAACGTGCAGGGAATGACCAGTGAGCAGGTCGCACAAGTGCTCAGGAACTGTGGGGATTCGGTCAGGATGCTTGTTGCAAGAGACCCAGTTGGTGAAGTCTTTGTAACCCCTCCCACCCCTACCGCCTTGCCTGTTGCCCTGCCTGCTGTAGTCAACAGCGGCCTGAGCTCTGTGAGTATCATTCGTTCCTCTTAAACGCTGGCGTGGTACGCTGCAAGATGAGAAATGCCTTCAGCTCCAAGGCCCCACTGGTGTGGGTGGTGTCTCGGTGCTCACCAGGGAGGCAGAGGAGAACCCAGTTTGGAGACACTGGGCGGGTTTGATTTTCTGTTTTGCTGTTTTTCAGGGTCAAGTCATTTGACCTCCCAAACCTCAGCTGCTCATCAGTAAATGGGAGAGTAGTAACGCTTGTCACTCCTGTGTCACCAGAGGGGGGACATCCAGACAGTGGGAGGGAAGCTGTAAATACTCATCTGTAAAT
>PVID01016230.1:0-20259 GCA_004025025.1 Tapirus terrestris
GAGACCCCTCCCCCGCAACCCTGTGACCATCTGCTCTGTGACATCTCCCTCCTAGTTCTGGAGGCCCCTTAGGGCAGGGACGGGGTCTGAGTCCCCCGGGGTCTCATGGGAGACCTTGGCATCCAGCAAGAACTCACTTCAGCAAATCAATCCTGGGCACCCATCCCGAGTCAGCCCTTCTGCTGCCCAAGGCGAGAAACCTTGGTGTCAGTGACATCCAGGCCCTGTCCCCAGGCTCCCAGTCCAGCCAGAGGGATCCAACACAAAGAGGAATGTGTGCTGAGCTCACTCAACTCTCTCCTTGATCTTTACGGGTAGGTTGCTGTGGGCAGACGAGGTTCAGAGAGGGACGGCCCTTCCCTCACTCTCCGAAGTCCCTTCTCCCCTCCCCCCTGTGGTGGCCCTTCTCACGGAGACACCCAGGCCTCTCTCAATCTGCCCAGTGCGTGGTTTCTGTGGGTGAGTGGGGACCCTCCCAGTGTCCCAGTTTGGTTCCTGCTTGCCTGTCATACCCGGAGCACCCTCAGTGTTCTCTCTGGTCTTCTTTCCTGGGCAGCAGGGCTGCTGGGGTGCTCCAGGAACATGGGTGATGGTGGATGAGAGTGGGGTGGAATGGTCGAGGGGAAGTGGGAGCCCCAGGGTGGCCCAAGGTCAGGGGTGTGGAGAAATGGTATTGGAAGCAATGGGTCACTCCCAGCATGAAAACCAGCAGGGGCTCCTGCCCTCACCTCCACACCCAAAGGAGAAAGTGGAATGCAAAGCAGCCGCCCTCTCTGCCTCTCTGCCCTTCCCCTCTGCTCCCCAATTCCCCTCCATCCTGGGCAGTCTGTCCTGACCTAGTTGGCCTGGCCGGGCAACAATTAAAACACCTACCGGTGGGCTCCAGCCCTATACATCTGTCCCCTGGACCACAGACCCTCTCTCTCCCCTGCAGCTGGACACCTCTTCCTGGCACCCCACTGAAGTGCCTTCCAGGAGAATCCCCCCTTTGTGCCCTGAGTGAGTAATAAACTTCTAAATTACTTGTGGCTGCTGGCTTTGGTGGGATGTGTTTGGAGGTCTGACTTTCACCAGGGTCATGTGCCCCCAGGCTGCAGTGCAGGGCACAGCCTCGTCTTCTGCACGGGGGTCTCACCTTTAGGATCACAGGTCTCGCTCACGGTCAGGGCCCCGATATTTTGAGTGTCATTAAGCAGGTTGCAGCCTGCTTGAGATGTGCACCCCTGGACTCTCAGTTTGGTTGCGATGTCCCCTGTGGAAAGGAGAAGAGAGGTAGAGAGGGAGATGCTGCCATTGGGACCATCCAACCTTCAGGGGGAGGCACAGCTCTGGGAAGCCAGGCCCACCCTCCTCCTGGTCCCAGGCCTCAGCTATCCTCCCTTCCTAGAGACCCAGATCTTGGTCCTCAGACCTCCCTGATCAGTGCCCCACAGGGACCCCGGTGTCCCAGCTCACCTCCTCTGATCAGGACAACCCCGTTGTGGCAATGCGTGGTCCCAGCAGGGCAGGTGAGCTCTGATGCAGACAGACAGCCTTCTGTGGACAAGCAGACTGGGCACTGCAGGGACCCTGAGACTGGGAGGTGAGAGAGAGGAGGAGGGAGGATGAGAGGGCTCTGCCTTCAGATCAGTGCCTTCTCTCCACCCCACTGTTGCTTGTCCCAGGAATTACCCTTCCTCATCTCCCCCAAATGTGCCCTCTCATACGGGCTCGTGGTGCAGAGAATTAGGGACGTGTACCTAGGGAGAGAGCAAGGGAGGGAGGGAACATGAGATCTGGAGAGGGGCACCTGGGACCGAACCCAAGAGGCGGTGCCCTGGGAGGAACCAGTGACTTCACTCACAAGTTCCACTAAATGGTCCAAAAAGACAAGACATCTGTGTTCACAAACTTACAAAGAGTGGAGAAATGCAAAACATTGCCTCAATTCTGATTTGTGATACCAGAGAGAGACAGTGAAAAGTTACAGGCCAATTTCACTTAGGGAGAGGAACTGCCAAAATCCTAAGTAAGACATGAATGAAGCAAACCCAGCAGTAGAGAAATAAGGAGCATGTAGCAGGTGAAGGCCAAGGCCACAGTCTGAGCTCAGAGGTTGAACATCAGAAAACCAGTCCCGTTTGCTGCTCCAGGACTGTAGAAGAATCTGTGCTAATGGAGGGCGTCCTGGGGAGTGTGGACAGGGTGCCAGGTGGGAGGAAGGTGAAAGGAACAGTCCCTCTGTGCTCACCTCAACCCCTCAGCCTTGTTGCTCGCCTCCTCCCCGCACCCCATTTCCCCTCCTCCCCTCCCTCCTCCCTCAGGCACCTGTTTTGGGGGGTGAGTCCCGGAGAGGGAGAGTGTTGGAGATGTTGTTGCACAAGTCACTCTGGCGGCACACGCGGGTGTAGGAGACGACAGAGAGGCCCGGGCCTGCCCTGTGCCGGGTGATGCGGGCCTCCTGATCTGCCTGTGGGGTGCAGCCCTTGCTGACCACCAGGTTGAATTGGGGTCCTGGACCAAGAGAGGCAGGGAGGCTGGGGTGGGGTCGGAACTCCAGGTCCTAGAGGGAGGGTCTGCATCGTGGCCTGGGGAGAGAGACTGGAGAGGAGGGGACTGGGCACCCAAGAGGTTGCCCCTGCTGGGGAGGGAACAGCTCCTGGTATGAGGGGAAGGGTCTTCTGAGTTCCCATACAGAATGCAGGCAGGACTGGTCAGGGGGAGGGATGTCTCTCCACAGGAGAGGGTGGGAGTCGGGCTTGGGGTCTGTGGGGCCCTTCTCACCATTCTCAACGAGCATCAGCGTGTCTTGGCAACCCCAGCCATCCTCACAGACTTGCTGCTTAGTCACCGTCCAGTGGAGCAGCATTTCGGATATATTCTTCACAGCCTGACTTTTCGCCGCCTGACAGGTCAGAGCCTACACTCCTGAGATGGGGAGAGCAAATCCATTTGATCCATCTCAGCCCATCCTCCAGGGAAGTGCCCCCCAGGTTGGGGTCCTCACTCATGTGACAGCAACAGGGTGATGCCCTGGAGGGCCAGCAGGAGGGCAGGGCTCATGACCAGGGCAGCTGGTCCTCTCTGGATCCTGCTCTTTCTCTGAGGAAACTGAGACCTTTTATATCTCACCCCATTCAAGGCTGCCAGGAAAGGGGTGGGGAGGAGAGGACCTGAGTCCACCCTCAGAACCACAAGGGCTTAAAGGCCTAGAAATCTGAATCATCCCTCCTTCCTCAGATGTAAGAGCCCAAGCCCCAAACTCCCTCCTCCCTTAGACCCAGGAGTCCAGGCCCCCAACCCCTCAACAGTTAGAGACTGAGGCATTCTGACCCCAGGCCCCACTGGTCCAGCTCTTTCCTCCTGAGCCCAGCTATGTGGGTCCCACCCACACCCTGTTTCAGAGTAGTTTGGGAAGGCGGTTTCTGCATCTCTCTCGTGGCAACCTGGCCACCTTCAGGCCCCAGGTGGGGAAATAACCCGACTGCCTGTGAGGACACTGTGTGGTGGGTATTGGCTGGTCCCCATGTTCTCTCTTTCCTAACCTCTGCCCCAAGGGATTCCTACTTCTCTTTTCTTTCTCTTTCCTTCCTATACTGCTTTCCTTTTTATTCCGCTTTTCACAACCTTCCCTCAGGCTTTTCTTCCTCTTCTATTCTCTTCTCTCCCAGCACGACAGGGGCCCTAAAGTCCCCACCTCCTGCCACCCAGGAGGAAGCTGAGGCATGACAGGGGGAGGCGCTGGTGGTGGAGACTGAAGATCTATGGAGGAATTAGGATATTCTTTGACAAAGCAACGTTTCTTTGCCACAAACAGGTGGGAACAGTGGTGTGCTGGAAAACCAACTTTTCAGAGAAACGGCATCAACAAACCCTGCCTTGTACTGTTGGCCTATTTATGTGATGTAAATACTTTTACCACATCTGATTTTAAGGTACCAACAGTTTGACAACCAGCTCACAAAATTCCTGAATATTTAACATTTGGCTTTTGCAAGCCTGTGCCAAACTGCTCTAGCACACTGGGTAGGAGAGAGACAGGAAAGATTGAGGAGCATCTGTCAGTGACTGCAGAGGCTCGATGTGAGTGTCTCATAAGGAGAGAGGAAAGGGAGAAATAGAGGATGAGAAAAATATAGAGGAGAAAGAGCAATGACTGTGTACCTTCCAATTGTATATTTATTTTTACACCTTTATATGTTCTATTTTTATTTGTTTGCAACTTTAAAATTTGACACTTAGGTGGAGATATATTTCTCTCATCTCACACTGCATATACCCCACTACTGTGGCATACTTTGTATGCTCAACAAATATTTATTAAATGAATGAATGTGTGACTGGGGAGATAAAGATGCAGCAGAGCCATCACTACATTTGTATAGGTTGTACACTGTAGAAACACCATCCTTCCCCAACAGTTCACATTGTTGCCATCTGGAATGGCACCGTCTGGAGTTGTGTGTGGCCTCAAACAGTGTCCCTGGAGGAATAGGAGAAAGAAGGGTGAGCAAAGAAGTACATAGAGTCATAGGCAGGCAATTAAATGTCTTGCTTTAGTCAACAGACTAGACTTCATACCAGGCATTGTTCTAGTTGCTGGGGATACAGGAAGACCAAAAAGAATGAGTCCACTGCTCCCGTTGAGCTTGTAGCCTAGTGAGAGAGACAGACACTAACAAATACATGAGCACAAGAAAATATTAGATGTGGCCGGGCGCTCTGTAGAGAGGGAAAACCAAGTGACATGAAAATATGTGACTGAGCTGGGATCAAGGTGGGCCTCCCTGAGGTGACATTTGAGCTGAGAGCAGAACAAAAAGAAAGAGCCAGCCATGGAAAGACATGCGGAAAGAGCATTCCAGGCAGAGGGAAGAGCAGGTGCAAAGGCCCTGAGGTGGGACCACGCATGGCTTATGTGAGGATTAGAGAGCAAACAGCTGGCTGGACTGTGGTGGGGAAGAGGAAGAGGGATAGGAAATGAGAGTGGAAAGGCTGGCAATGCAGGACTAAGTCAGGACATTAAGGCAACCTTCCTGGGAGTCCCCATATTTCAAGTGGCAAATGCAGAGGCTGGCGGTTGGGCTATTTAGCAAAAAGTCTGACAGTCCTTGATGTGAGGCTCTGTCTGCTGCCAGCCTGACTCTGCCGCTCCCTGATTGTGCAGCCTCGGGTCGTTCATGTCCCCTCTCTGAACGTCATCCTCCTCTTCTGTAAAGTAGGTGTGATGGTTATCTGAACCCCACGTGTTGTGGTGAGGACTGAGATCTATATATGACCCAAAGTAGATTCTCCACAAATGATAAAAATTGTTAATACGATGAGCCCTGACTCTGTTCCAAGCCCTAATTCAAGCACTTTGTTTGTTTCAACTCATTGAATCACGACCATAACTCTGAGGGAGGCCCTATTCATAGCCCAGTTTTATAGGTCAAGAAACTGAGCCCCAGAGGAATTAAATGGCTTCCCCAAAGTCTCACAATATGACAGAGGTAACTGCCCACCAGAGATCCATCCTCCCTTCAGAGTGTAGAGTTGTTACAAGTGGAGACTGCCCAACGAGGGACTGCATCTCCCAGCCCTCCTTGCCTCTAGGTGGACCGTGTGGCTAATTCTCACCAATGAAATGAGGTCAGAAATGATTGGTGTCACTTCTGAGCCTGAGTGGTTAAGAAGCAGAAGTGCCTTCTCCTTCCTCCATCTATGTTGAGTCAAGGGTGACCTTGGGGCCATGTGGAAGACTCCCAGTCCTTGTAGACGTGATATGCTAGTGGGGGAGTCACACAATAAACCAAAAACAATAATAATAATGTGGTAAAGCATGTTAGAATGAAATAAGGCACGCTTAGGGTGTTTTTTTTTTCCTTTTTCTTTAAAAAATGGTGGTCAGGGAAATCTTCGCTGAAAAGGCAACGTTTAAGCAAAGGCATCAAGGAGGGAAGGAACGCCATCTGGGGCTCTGTGTACATGTTTGAGCAGCAGGGGGAGGCCCCGCTGGAGCAGAGAGAGAGAGGAGAGGAGATGAAGTGGGAGAGGGAGGGGCCAGATGGTGAGGGCCTCCCAAGCCTTGTGGCCAGGACGGTGGCTTTGCTCCGAGTGAGCTGGGGAGCCACTGAGGGTTCAGAGCAGAGAAGGGATGTGAATGACCTGTGTTCTGTCAGGATCTCTGTGACTGATGGGTTGAGAGCAGGGAGCCCAGTGTGGAGGCCACTGCAGTAATCCAGGTGAGAGGTGACGGTGGCCTGACCACTTGGGAAGGAGTCGGTTTCTGGATATGTTTTGAAGGTGGAGTGGAGAGGACTTGCTGAAGGATTGGATGTGGAGTGAGGGGGGGGGGAGCTGGGAAAACTCCAAGGCGGCCCCTCCTGAGACAGGGGAAAACTCTGGGGTGGCAAACTGAGATCAGAAATTTGGCTTGGGATCAGGATTCTGAGGGTATCTTGAAATGCCTTTTAGAGATTAGCTGTGAAGTCATAGTTGGATGTCAGCAATAATGTCTGTTTTGTCTCTCTGGTTCACTGCTGTGCCCCCAGGGCCAGAACCGTGCCTGGTACATAGCAGGAACCCATTACATGTTTCTGGGATCAACAAATGAACAAGGAATAGACAATCAGAGTGTCTCCTGGCCACAACACAATAGTTCTAAGTGACTAAGAAAATACAGAGATGCAAGAAGTTACCGTGACTCAGAGGCCCTGAGAAACCGGTTTGCTTTTGTAAATCATGTCAAGACCTCCATGGAGTATTCCTGCTGTGTGAACTTATGGAACTAATTTCACTTAAGCATGAAAGTGCTTGGGTGATACATATAGATTTACAGGCCAGTCCTCCACTACTCCTTGGAGGAGAAACACTACCTAAGGCCTAGCTCTGTGAGAACAGAGGGAGGAAAATGGGTGAACAGTACCTGTCAAGGTGTGAGAGGTCTTTGGAAGGAGGAGAGTGGAAAGAAACTTCTGAAACTCCCTGAGCACCTGCTCTGTACAGATCACTTACATGATCATAATCACTTCTAGCATCACACCCACCAGATCATTTTTCATACGAGATGAAAGGGTTTTCTCTTCCAACAACAACCAGTTCTCCAACCGGGTGTCCAACAATTCATTTCAGTTCTGACACAACTGTTTGGAGTCAGTGCAGACCCCCAGGTTAAAGGATCAGTCCCACAAGACTGCCCCACTTCAAACGTCAATCATAAATGGGGGGCCGAGGCTCCTGACATTTCTACCTGGCCGACTACAAATTTGGGGGTTCCCACGACTCCCCATTCGGTTTTATAATTCTCTTGAATGACTCACAGAACTCAGGAAATGGCTTTACCTACTATGACTGGTTTATTATAAGGACACAACTCAGGAGAGCCAAATGGAAGAGACGCTTAGGCCACAGTGTGGGAGAAGGGGCACAGAGCTTCCACGTCCACCTTGGGTGGACCACCCTCCCAGCACATCAATGTGTTCTCCACATGGAAGCTCTCTGAACCCCATAGGTTAGGGATTTCTATGAGGTTTCACTACATAGGCATGACTGATTAAGTCACTGGCCATTGGTAATTGATTCAGTCTCCAGCCTCTCTCCCTTCCCCAGAGGTTGGGAGGTGGTGAAAGTTCCAAGATTCTAAGTAAAACTCGGTCTTTATAGTGACCATCCCCTATTCTGAAGCCCTCTAGGGGCCCACCAAGAGTTACCTCACTAGAACAAAAGGCACTCCTATCACTCCGAAAATTCCAAGGGTGTTAGGAGCTCTGAGCCAGGAAGCAGGGACAAAGACCAAATATCTTCCTATGACACCACCTGGGGAAACTGAGGCTTCACGAGGTGGGATCCCTCACCCAGAGTCACACAACCTGCAAGTGGCAGAGCTGGGATTAGGACCCAGACATGCCATACATTGTCTATTGGCACTTGGCATCTATATTCCACCCCCATATCAGAGAGACTGAAAGGCTACATACTACCTTTTTTCATCTCCTAGCAAATGAGTTTCCAGATATAATTTAAATCCTGCCCCTGAGACACACTTGTGTGAGATTTGAAAGGTGGAAGGGATGTGGAAGCCATTATCTCTGCTATGGGGTTGCCTGCTGGGCAGCAGACACAAGCTTTATGTGAAGAGGCAGATGTTTCTTACCTCTGGGGGTCGCTGTGGCAATGAGACCTTGAAACCAGGCTTTCAGTGGCAACTCCATAACCTCCATTTCCTTAGATTTTCAGTTGTTTTATAAGCACCTAATTCCCTGCATTAAAGACCTTTGTGTTAGAAGTACCTAGAGGGGTTTCTGTTTTCCTGATGAAACCTTGAATAATACACTAGTTAAGCTGTCACCAATGTCTATGGTGCTTTTACCATTACTCTATAGATCTGGGGGCCAGGAGTCAGAGTGAGAGAAAAGGGAGTAGTGGGGATCAGAGAGGGACTGAGAATGGGAGTGAGGGTGCCTGGGTCCTTGGTGTGAGTTCATGAAAATGGAGTGGGGGAGGGGATGAGGGGGTGTCCATCTAGAGATTCTCCCAACCACAGCTGTGGACTGAGAAGGCACAGCCCTGGATGAGGGATCCCCCAATCATATTGCCTGCTCCTTGTGAAGGTTCTGTTCTAGAACCACCAGGACTACTCATCTGGTAGGTCGTATAAAATTAAAGAAGAGCCTTCCCTGGGTGCTGAGGAAGAAAGTCCCCCCAGGTTGATTCTCAAGTCTACAATCTTGAGGCTGCAGAGCTGGCCTGAGGACCAACATATATTATCTCCTGGCCTTCAGGAAACTACTTCACCTTTCTGAGCCTCAGTGTCCTCGTTTGAAAATGGTGATCATTCCTGCCTTGCAGGCAAGTGATGAGATTTAGAAGTAGTGGATATAAAGTACCTCTCACCAAGCCAGCCAGACCTGAGTTTGAAGCCTGTCTTGTCACCCAGGGGCTGTGCAATAGTGTCAGGGGTGGGGACAGGAGTGGAACTTGGTGCTTAGTGTTATCTATCCGACTGTCATGTCAACCCCCACAGTCCCTGGGTTAGCATGCTGGGCTGCCATAACAAAATACCACAGACTGGGTGACTTAAACAACAGACATTTATTTTCCCACAGTTCTGGAGGCTGGAAGCCAAGATCAAGGTGTCACCAGGTTTGATTTCTCCTGAGTTGTCTCTCTTTGGCTTGTAGGTGGCTGCCTTCTCCCTGTGTCCTCACGTAGCTTTTCGTCTCTGTGCACATGAATCCCAGTGTCTCTCTGTGTGTTCAAATCCCCTCTTCTTATAAGGACACCAGTCAGATTGGATAAGGTTTCATCCTCACGGTTTCATTTAAACTTACTCACCTCTGTAGAGGCCCTATGTCCAAATACAGTCACCTTCTGAGGCACTGGGGGCAAGAGCTTAAACACATGAATTTTTGGGGACACAATTCAGCCCATAAGAGTCCCCTCCCCTCAGAAAATTAGATCTCTATTCCCACAGTGATGATGTCATCAGAAACTCAGAGCTTATTCTCCAGAATCTTTATTTTCTCAGAGAAGGGATATATGGTATTAAAAGACTAAAGAAAAAGTCTGCTCTTGGCTTTTGTGAGTCAAATGTCTAGGCTTCTAGGGAAATGGAAAGACTTTACACAAAAGATGTTGGGAAAGCACACTAACTAATGTGGCTAAAATCAAAGGAACTGCCAATATCAGATGTTGAGGAAGAGCAAGTGGAACTCTCCTATACGGCTGCCCTGGCCTTTGGCATACTGATAGCATGACGTCTGATTCTCAACCTCCCAGGGATTCCCCCAAATCCAACCTTCTCTGGGAACATATGACCTAATGGCCTTTAATCCTAAGTATTTATCTATCCCTTCCATATCTTACACACATGCATGCACACGCACACACAGACATACACACACTTTATCACTTCAAAACACTACATGACAGGATTCAGGAGCAGGTGAACTCACCTTGTAGGAGAAGAAACTTTTAGGGAGTGGTCACATGTGTCTGATGATAAATAACTATCTTTTTCCATAATAAGAGTGTTTCTCTACGTGAGAGGAGGGCAGGGACCTAGAGATCTGGCATTGGGAGGAAAAGAAGCCAGAGAGAGTTTCCCCATCTCAGGCCTATCCTTCACTGGTCCGGGGCACATCTCCCCAGCTTGGGTGGCAGCAGAGCCTTCAGGGTGCTGCAGACAAAGGTACCTGGGCATCACCATGACCTGGGAGGTGAAGTGGACTTCACCCAATGAAGCTTCTACTCAGCAGTTGGGGACCCAGCACAACAGGGGGCTCATCTCACCTGAGTAACCTGAGAAGAGATTTAAAACAAGGTAACAGACAAAAGTGTGTGCTTGTGGAGAAACACAAGGGTCAGAGCAGTTCCCTGGTGCTGATAGCACTGGGTTTCTGTAGCCATCCTACTGGAACCTGGAGGAATTGCAAGACAGAGACAGAGAGAGAACACTATCTGTTGACAGCTGCCTGAGAGGAACACTGACCTCAGTAAATAATCCATCCAGCCCCACAGTGACTCCATAGGGAGGGAGCTGGGGAATTAATATCCCACCTCACTCAGTATGCTCCCTCTGGTCTCCTGCTGACTCCCCATTGACTGAACCCTGATGGAAGCCAGGAGATCCTGATGACACAGTTCTCATAGCTCTACCATCCACAGTGCAGAGCAGGGTAAGAAGGGGAGAGAGTGAATCTGGAGAAGGAAACAGAAAGTGTTCAGCACAGTCCACCCTTTACCTCTTCAGTATCCACCCTTTTCCTTTGTCTGGATGAAAATCAGAGTCCTCAATATTGAAACCACACAATTCCCGTCTGTTACTTAATCACAGTAACATGGTGTGCTAATGACAATGAGTCAGACTCCCACAGTGTTACACAACTAGTTCTTCATATACGATAGTGAGAGGAGGATGGAGGAGAAAATCCATAAAACAAAGCTGCGGGTTTATAGCTGGCGGTAATGAAAGCTGCCTTCTTCCGCCACCCATTCCATAATCTCTTACCACCTGCCAACACCTAGTTTAAACAATTGTTGTTGATGTAAATCCTCATTCTCATGGTAAGGGAGTGTTCCATGATCTTGTCTTTACTGAGTTTCTGCAGTTTTCCACTGAACAGGGCCACTGGCCAATAAAATACAAAGATGTACCCCCAACACTTCACCTGGCTTCCAAACAGAGTCCTCCTTGACCCAGCAGCCCAACCTCCCTCAGGTAGTAAGATCCCCTCAGCACAGTGACCCTCTCTCTGCCTGTTGTTTCAGCAGCACGAGGAGCACAAGATGGCTAGGGAGTGCTTATGGCTTCCAACTGATTAGAAGTATGATGGGATTCCTCACCGACACCAACACAGAGACAAAAGCAAAATTCCTTTAAGTGGGCTGTGAGGTGCACTGGAGGGAAGGGGCACTCCTTTATGCCTCCCTTGTTTCATGGACTCCTGTATTCTGTCTGTGGGGGAAGTAACACGATTGACTAGCCACTGGTTTAAGACCTACAGTATTTCCTCTTGGATGGCAGGGTACCATCTCTCACATGGTGCCCTCATAAGCCATCATGGGCCATTCCACCCTTCCAAGAGGCCAACTGCCTCTGGGTAGTGGGGCACCTGGGAAGATCAGTGAGCCCCATGGGTGTGAGTTCATTGCCTCACTTCCTGTGCCTTAAAATGTATCCTCTCATTGGAACGAATACTTCATGGAGTACCATAGCAATAGAAAACACATTTTCTAAGTTCTCGAATGGCAGTGTTGACAGATGCGTTGAGTATAAGGAAAGCAAATCAGAGATCACAGTTTGCATCCACCCCTGTGAGAATAAAGCTCAGTCCCTCCATGATGGTCCATGTCCTGTGTAGTTCTACTGCAGAATGACGCCGTAACGGGTTAGCATTGGCCTCTCCCTCTGTTGGTTTGGGCA
This sequence comes from Tapirus terrestris, assembly GCA_004025025.1. Lineage (NCBI taxonomy): Eukaryota > Metazoa > Chordata > Mammalia > Perissodactyla > Tapiridae > Tapirus > Tapirus terrestris. Next base: position 11,885 of record PVID01016230.1, read on the forward strand.
CTGAGTACAGTCAACAGCCAGGTCAGCCTTGGGGAGAGTGAGCCCATTTGTTGTCACCATGCAGAGCCTCCACCCCTGCCCACATGGACACTTTGCACATGGCTCAGTGAGCAAGCAATGACGGGGAAAGAAGCTGCCTGACACTGTCCACTACATGCCAAGAGCCTCCTCCTCAGTGCATGCGTCTGGTGGGCATTCGTGTGGGACGTGAACATCCTCACACTCTGTGCCCATCCCCAGAGGACCATCCACATATCCTTGCTGTCTTACTTTTATGCTTTTATTCTTTCCAAGTCCCTGACCAGGTGGCTCATCATGGATCCATGCAGAAGTGGGCATCAGGACATCCCTCCCTCCCACAAGCTGGACCCCTGAAGTTTTGCCACCTGGAGGATTTCCCTACATCACACATTCAGGGGCATATGTATGGAGTGATAATGCAGCAGCCATCCACTTCTGCCCGGTGTCAGCTCACCATGCAGACCCATGCCTAAACCTGGTCTGCACTTTCCCTCTTCTGTAAACAGATCATAGGGAATTCCCATGAGCATGTAGTGTAAGTGGAGGAAGAAGAAGGAGGAGCAGATGCCATGGGCATCTAGCCACCTGCTGGACTTTCCCCTGTGCCCTCCATTCCTGCTTTGGTCTGATCCCATACACACCTTTCTAATAGAAGACAAGTGCTGCTGTGCACGCCCAATGTCATGGTTTGATAATTGACACAGAACCCAGTATGTAATGTGCAGTTAAGCTCACAATGCCCTTGGTGTCCAGTGGTGAAGTATGCAGACTCAACTGGGACCCAGTAATAAGCCAGGAATGCTTTCCAATGGAGGATATTTATATGCAGAAGGAGGCATACCTTTTGTTCCAAAATCCTGAGTTTCTGCACTGTGAGTATCCTATGATCTCTTTATATCACCCAAACTTTAATGTCATTGGTCTGTTGGGTTTTATGGCCAAGATTAATGGCAGCTGAGTCTCCAGCATAAACTTGCATCAGAGCCCTCTATTGCTCTAGGATCCACCCAAAACTGACAACTTATTGGTTCCCTCACAAATGAGTAGGAGTAGTGTATCAAATTGTGCTACATTTCCCCCCCAAAATCCTAGAGACCTATCTCTTTGGATTAAGGCAGCCACACAAGGTATAGCAAATGGTCCCTCTGTTTAGAAGGAATATTGGGACGTGCCCCAGACCTATAGGTCCCTAGGATTTACACCAGTGTGATGGAGGGCTGCATGCTGCACGGTTAATCTTCCACCCTCAGCACACATGTGTCTTATTCCTGAATCATCAAGGATGCTTGCTACTTCTTCACTGTGTCTGATTAAATAACATAAATTCATCAATAAAGTGGACCAGTGTGATGTTTTGCAGAAAATCAGATGGTCAAAGTCCCTCTGGACTGTATTTAGGAGAGAGTAGGAGAGTTGACCAACCATGAGGCCAGAAGTGAAGATTACTCTTGTTCCTGAATATGACGTAAATGCTTCTGATGATGTCTGCCAGTGAACATGGAAAAATGAACTGTTAGATCCCCAGCTGCGTATCCAGGGTCTGTAAGAAGCCACTCCCAGAACTGCAGCTGAAGTGGCCACGGCCACTTACACTTGCCGTAACCTGTTGTCATTCTCCATTCCCTTCTGCTTTTGCAGTGACTGAACAGGCACGGTAAATGGAGATGTAGCAATCTCAACCCATGTGTCTCTGTGTCTGGTGTTGGCACTCACCTCGGAAATTCCCCCAGGGGGCCTGATGCTCCTGATTTACTGTCTTGGTGGTGATAGTGTCAGAAGCAGCATTTGGCCTTTCTTACCATAATAGCCCACACTCTGTGGATCAGGGGACCTGCGTGGAGGCCTTTCCAGTTACTTATTACACATTCCGGAATGACATAAATCACAAAGTGAGTCTGAGGTCCCACTAAAAGTCCATCTATGTCCTGCCCTGGTTCATGGTGGAGATTAGCATGCACCCAGAGCCATCATCCAACAAATCCCCACAAGGTCTGAGCATTTCCCTTTAACCAGCGTCCAACTCCCCAGATAAACAGCCCCCAGTCTCTCTGGTGTGGGAGAAGATTTGCTGTCTACACCCATGGCTGCAATGTAGGGTCCTTCTCAAACAGACCCAGCCTCCCCTCTCATTCATGGGGTTCCAGGTCCTTGAACCGGCTCAGTCTGAGAACGGGATAAGGGGTCAACAATCCCTGCGTGGTGACTCATGTCATATTTTTCCCATCCGAACTAGACATTTCCACCTCTATCAAGCAGCACCTTAGTAGGCTTCCCTTTGATTTCGCTTTTAGGGATCCCCTGGTGGTTGAGCTTCACCACAGACAGTTGCCTGTCACAGCTCTGATGGTCTTTTGCTCTGTGGTTTGTTTCAGTGATTAGGGCCACTTGGCCTCTGCATGCTCAGTGTCACCCTTGGCCAGTCTAGGATCCTCTTTTTCCAGCATTTTCCATGAGCATCTTCTGTCTCAGAGATGATCCACCACAGAGCACTTGATGCCCCCTCCTCTGTGTATTTCTTAATCCCTTCCCAGGGGATTTGGTAAGGAGGTGACTGAGGAAGATGCACATAACAGACTCATTCCAGCTTTCCCGTGTCCCCAAACTTGGGACTCTATTTCTCTCCAACGTCCCAGGGAAGGTCTAGCACTGACTCCAGATATTAACTCACTACCCAACCAGACCAGTACTGATGTTCCATGATGCCTGAGCCAACACTTTAAAGCCTATATCCCATGAGAAAGAATCGGCCCCATCAAACCTTCCTCTTGGTCCTATTTGGTCTCATACCCTTGGATTCTCTATCAGTCAGGGTCCAGGCAGGAGTCAGAAACCACACACTAATTTTAACAGGAAAGTTTAATATAAAGAACCATTAACTAGTAACAGGGGATTGGAGTTAACAGAACTTGGTTACTAAAGGGTGAAGAGAACTCAAAAGAAGAAGGGAAAAGCAGACTCAAGGAGCAACCTCTACCACTAACTAGGGGTGGAGAGAAGTCCTTCCTCCTGCAGTGTCCCTCTGGCGCCCTCTTCTGGCAAAGTCTAAAGTCATGCCAGGAGGAAGATGGAAGATGCCTACAAGATCCAGTAGGGCGATGAGGAGTGGATATGGAGCTGACAGGCAATAAATGGATCACCGGGACAGAATCTGTTCACACCCATGCTCTGTCCTGCCAGTTCATGTTGGTGAGGTCCTGTAACGTTCTCTCAGTGCGTGGTGTGCTCATCTCAGACCAGGCCCTGTTGGAACCTCACTCTTGTTGTGGGTCAGGAAGAGAATAAGCGTTCCCTGGGAGGCGACTGCCCCAGGAGCATGATTGGCATGATTTTAGGCAGGGGAGGGCTGGTTCCCTCCGAGGGGAGTGGGGGTTTCTTCACTGGCCATCAACATGCAGTGGATTTGGTCTGTCCCAGGTCTCCATCCCACATCTCCATCCCAAGTGTGAGGGTCACACTCCCTTCTCCATAGGTGCCTTCACCTTAGCACAACCTGGCCAGGTTGAACACTGACCTGGAGGTGCAACTCTGCAACCCTCTCTCTCAGACTCTGAGCTTGGTCCTCAGCCACATCTCCCCTGGGACTATAGGACATAAGGGACACACCAAACTCAAGTCTAAAAAGATCTACAGCTACTATCATACTGAACAGTGAGAACTAGAAGCTCTCCTGCCAATGATGAACAAGAAATGGCAAGTATTCTGAATGTCTTCATAAGACACGTGTGCTCCAAGGGGTAGAAGTGGATGTCTGTTAATACTGATAATAGAAGACAATGACATCTGTGTTGACAATGACATCAGTGACAGAGTTGGTTCTAGTAATCAACAATTTAAGCAAAGTGAGAGTTCCATGGGCTGTAGGGCCATCCACATCTGTGACCATTCAGGGACCTGCTACATCTATGAAGGTTTTAGGGCTCCAATAGTGTGGGGCATGCCAGACACGCTCTCCTGAGGAAAAGACAAGTTCCTGAATATGTACCTCCATCCAACCCACGTTAGTAGGATGGAAGGTACTTTGTGGATCCTCTGGCAAGACCTAATGAGAGAATTCCATGCAGACTCCTAGGGTTCTGGAGCAAGGTCATGCCTTCTACAGGAAAAGAAAAACAGCTCCTGACCTGCTCCAAGGTCAGGAGAGACAGAGTGTCTGAACATGGGACATAATGTGACCAGGGAGCCAGAACTCCTCATCATGACCTGAGTTCTGTACACCCACCAACATAAGGTCGGGTGGGGAGAGCAGATGCATCACAAATGGAAGTGGTGTGTCCTGGACTAGAGGAGGACAGGTGCCCAGACTGTAATGGCACTTTCCACTCCTCACTGACACCTGTCACACAGCTCTCACCTGTGGACTCACGGGAAGTTCACTCTGACTTGTCAACAAAGAAGGAAAATGCTCCACACACTCCAACTTCATTCTGACCCCAATCCCCACCCCACATCTGCCTTCCGCTGCCTGTCCCCAGGCTCCTATTCAGCCTTAGTCACTCACACACAAGTCCCCTGGGGACATGGGTCACTTGGTGACTCAGCTGAAGTGAGTCTCAGGGTACAAAGATGAGATCTGGCTCTTCTCCAGCGCTCCCAGGCTTTGAGAGCAACCTGCACATGTCTCCACTGGTCAGAACTGGAGACTGGAGAACTCTGACTCTCAAACTGGCCCTCACTGCCACCCCTGCCCTGCATTCCCCACCTTCCCCCTGGCCTCATCTTGGATTCTTTTTGCAGTTTGACTCTGCTGTGCTGAAACTCCCTTCCTGACTTGACTCCCCAAATGCCCTCAGCTCAAGTCTTCTGTGTTCATGCTGTCCTCCATCCTCTAGTCCTTCATCGCTCTCCAGACTCCTAGACCCCACTGGATGCTCAAATCCCTCTCCCCCTTGTCCCCTGTCCCCAATGTCAGGATAGTAATCTGAGTCTTCAAGAATCTTACCCTTCCCCCCAACCATATATCTCACCCTTACATCATCCAAGGTTGGAAGGATGCCACCCCAACTTCACTGCACCAGCTCCAGTTGCAACCCCCTCAACAGGTAGGTCAGCTTCTTATTCAGAATCTTCACCCTACCATGGGACCCCCCCCAAAAGAAAGCCATCCTTCATGGCCCCATTACAACCCAAATCACACCTAACACCCCAAAACCCCATCCAGGGTTAATAATTCTCATCCAGACTCTGCACAGACCCTATCCTTCCATACCAACCCATGATGCCCACCTCTGCTTCCACGTTCCACCTCACTGCCAGGTCTCCATGGATTCAGCCCAATACCCCAGAGGCCAAAAGGAGCAAAAGGACACAGAACTAGAGGACAGATTCTATTTACCATTTCACATGTCTGTCTGTGGACTCTCCTTAGAATAGGCATGTGGCATTTGTGAAAACAACAAACAAAGCAAAGAAATGAGGACACAGATGTCTGGCCTGAGCCCAAGGCTGGGGAGGGTCCCTGACAGGGTGATCCTGTGCAGACATGGGGGTGGCTGACATGGCAGGGACCTGCTTGTCTACTGGTGTTGTTGGGTTTTAAGACAGAATATCTTTAAAAATCTGTGTGATCTTGTTCCCTGAAGGTGAGGTGAAGATGTGTGTAGAATGAGGACACTGTTGGGGTCAGGGCTCCTGTGCTGAGGAGTCTTCCAGGTCTCTCTCATGTTGTTGGACTTTAGCTCCCAGTGCTTCTTGGATCCTGGGAACAAAGGCTGGATAGGAGGCACCCTGGGACCCCAGAAGGGTCTGGGCAGTCAGGTCAACTCCTGTTGTGGACGCCAAGTCAGAAGGGAGGGAGGAAAATTGGAAATGTTCATGTAGAGGATGATAGCCAGATAAGGAAAGAAATTAGAGGATTTGAAAATATGGGGATGATTGACACTGTGTGCAGGACAGCAGAATCAGCAAATTACATGTAGTTAACATCAAAGTAAAAATCGCACCAGATAAAGAGGCAGAAAGGCTTTATTCCAGACCAGTGCAACAGGGGAGAAGATTGAACTCAACTCCTGAAATGAAAGCCTGCAGAGGTTTTAAGAGCAGATAGAGGGCATTTTAGGCACTTGTGCTTGCTAATCGGCCTTACTCAAAAGAAAAGTAAAACTTCTAAAATCCTCACAGGACATTGTTTTACATCCTGGTTGTAAGGGGACCCACCCAAGCTAGGCTCCTGTCCTCGCTCAGAGACTGGGAGGTGGGGACAGGATCTTCCAGGAGGATTACATTTCAAAGGGATGGGCCCAGGTCCTTGGGTAGGAAGTTCCCTGGATCCTAAAACTGGCAAGAAAAATTTAAGAGACATATATGCATTTCAAAAGTCAGAGAAAGAATCTGCAATTACAGATAGCAATTACAGTTTTAAAGGAAATGCTCTAAGAAAATGGAGGCCAGGGACCTGCAGTCAGGGAGAGCCGTATAAAGTTTAGTGAGTCTGAGGGGAACATGAGGCCTCTAGGTCATGACAAAACTCTTTCTGCATAGCAGGAGGGAAACAACTATATCTCTATCAGCCAAGACCCAGTCTGCATCTCCACCAGTTCCCTGCAATTTATAAAGAGGTGCAAACAGCTGAGAGACAGTGAACAGGGCCAGAATCTGATCATCAGGAGGCTCTGCTTGCTGGACTTTTCCATGGAAACACAACATTTCTCCCACAGTCACTTTCCTTTTGAACAAAGATCATCTCCAAGGAAGTGTTCTTGATCCTAAAATAAGGCTGTTCTCACTCGATTTGACCTGATTCTTTACACAGGTGCAGTGGGATTGTACACTCACCACAGTTTCCTCTGATCAGATTTTCCCAAGGAAGCTCAGATGGGACTTTTAACAGCCTCTGACATTAGGAAGTCTAGACATCAGGACTCATATGCAGTCTCTAAAGCATTGAGTGACGTCTTTTCTCCTGTAGATCCCCAAATAGCCATCAGGTCAACCTTAGCTCCTTAAAGTGTGGGTCATAACTGATGCCATGGACATAATTCTCAACTAGGACATCCGAGGCAGATCCGTGGTTGTACCATCAATGTTTCCAAAGATATCCTAGTAATAAGAGGGACAGAGTCTTACTGAACCTACACAAATAACTATTGTCATGATAGTAAGAATACTCAAGAAGATTTTAGGAATTCTTTGGGAGGAATCAGATGGGGAGCAAAGATCAGTGTTGTTACCCACATGGATGTCCTCTTGTCTATACCTGTTGTCCATGTCACAGTCCAGGCGCCATCCACACCTCCCCCAGAGGAGGGATAGAGTTGAGATTCTTGAGAGCTTATCATGTGCTCCCACCCTTCATTGCACAACCACTGCCCCTCCTTCCACTGTGGAGATGGTGCAACTGAGACCAACAAGAGCTGGGATCTGGAGTGGAATGTGACCGTAAGCCAACAATAATGACAATCTCAGTTCACATTGCTGAGCATTTATTGACTCAGTGCAAGTCTTCTAAGGAATTTCAACATTGACTATTACAACAACTCTATTAAAAAGTGCATCAGGGGGCCGGCCCAGTGGCGTGGCAGTTTAGTTCGCGCTTGGCAGCCCAGGGTTCACGGGTTCGGATCCCGGGCGCCCGCCGACGCACCGCTTGTCAGCCATGCTGTGGCGGCGGCGACCCATATAAAGTAGAGGAAGATGGGCATGGATGTTAGCCCAGGGCCAGTCTTCCTCAGCAAAAAGAGGAAGATTAGCAACGGATGTTAGCTCAGGGCTGGTCTTCCTCACAAAAAAAAAAAAGTGCATCAGAATCATCATTTTACAGATAAGAAAAAAATCTATTCAGAGTTTAATAACAGGAGGATAAGAGAGACAGAGAACCAGACTCATATTTCACATGCAGCCTGATGGGGTCACTTTTTCTGGAACTGACCAGGTTGGAGACCTCACACTGATAATCCCCGGCATCCTCCATCCTGACGGGGTCTCTGGTGAGGGTGCTGTTCTTCTGGGACAGCTTCATCCTCTCTGTGAGCCACAGACTCTGATCATTGAAGTGCCACTGGATGGAGATCCCAGTGTCATTTGTGAAGCAGGTCAGGACCACGGCATCCTCATGTTCTGTAACTGGAGTCATTATGTCCTATGCTGACTCAGATGGAGGGCTTTGACACTGGCTCTGTGGAGAAACAGAAGAGGTGACTGAGAGTGGGCCTGGGGCTTTGGGCCTCACTCCTTCCTCAAAGATCTCAGCCCCTCACAGGGCCCCAGTGAGCTCTGTAAAGGTGACTCAGAAGATGGTCCTAGCCCCTGCAGAAGGACGAGTGTCTTTGTTCAGGTGACCATCTGTAAGGAGAGGGCTGCATCTCCCCCTTTGATCCTCACGTCACCCAGGCTGACCCCTGACCAGTCCCCCAGGACGT
>PVID01016231.1:0-20286 GCA_004025025.1 Tapirus terrestris
ACGCAGGTGAGGGAGGGGGGCGCAGGGGGAGGGGGCGCAGGGGAGGGGGCGCGCACGGGGCAGGGGGGCGCACACCGGAAGGGGGGGCGCAGGGGTGGAGGAAGGGAGCACGGCCTCTCCACCAGGGGCAGCGCGGGCTGGCTGGAGGGGCCAGAGGGGAGGGGTCACTGTCCTGTTCAGGATCAGGACAGATGCAGGGCTTCGCCACTTGGGCAGAAGAAGCCACAGGGCCATTTGGACACGTGCAGGCCTGAGCTCCGGTCCTACTGCCTCCCACCGGCTGGGGGACCTGGGGCCTGAGTGAAGGGGCAACTGGATCCATAACTGACTTGGGCGATTCTTCCCAGCCAGGAAGGCCTGGAGTGTGTGAGGAGCCCGCCTTGCCTCTGTGGCAGTAAAAGGCATGCCCTTGGTTCACTTCATTCATTCATGCATTCATTCATTCGCCCACCTCTGTGTGGCATCCCTGGGCCCCAAGGCAGGCCCCTGCACACCTGACTTCAGACAACTCTCCAGGCTGACTCATACCCTCCTGGGCCGCCTCCTCCCCCTTAAGCTGTCCTCTGAGGGTGGGAGGGTGGAGATTTCAGAGGAGGCAAAGAGATTCCAAGCCACTGGAGGAATGTAGGCAGGGAAAAAGCCCCCCACCCCAATTCTGAAATGCCCTGTGCTTCCCAGGAGGTATGGAGTTTGCGTGAGGATTAAAAAGACAGCTTTTGGGGTTGGACATGAAGAAGGACTCTCAAGGGATGGGGAGTGGGGTGATTTGGGGCACCTGTCTAGACCCCAGGTCGCTGTGGCTTCACGGTGCAGTCAGGCTGGATGTGGTCATCTGAGGTCCCCCCCATTGGTGTGATTCCGCGACTCTGTCTTCCTGGCATCGCAGAGGCTGTTCTGTGTGCATACAGGTCCGGAGAGGAGGGCGGTCGGTTAGGGCCTCCCCCGAGGTGCCACCAGAACAGCCCGGGAAAGAAAGACAAGAGCTCAGAGCCCAGGGTGGTCTCCTTCTTCATGAGGACATCTAGGGATGCCACATCAGCCCACGGCCACCACTTAGCTTTTTGCATCTGACAGCGTGGGGGTGGACGGACAATCAGTCATCTGGACACCACTCCAGTTTCCATTGTGCATGTTCTACTGTGGCACTAGTAAGACCCTTCCTCTCCAGCTTGGCTCATGTGGGTTAGAATGATCCCATCTCCTGGAGTTGGGAAGAAATCCATCTGGAGAAGGGAGAAGGCAGCTTCCAAGTGACCACTACCCCCAGTTGCTTCAGGGCTGCCCACGACACATTTCATGGATTCCTTGAGTTGCACCAGGTACTCATGGGGCACTGTGGTAGGCACAGATGTCCACACCCTCATCCCTGGCACCTGTGTTCCCTTAGAAGGCAAAAAGTACTTTGCAGGTGTCCTTAAGGTTTCCAACCTTGAAACTGGGGGATGATCCTGGATTAGACAGATGGTCCAATCTGATTTTAATACCTAAAAAGCAGAGAACGTTCTCCGGCGGGAGTCAGAGCGATGAGGCAGAAGGAGAAGTCAGAGACATTCCAAGTGTGACAGGGACTCTGCCAGCCATTGTTGGAGGGGGCCCCAGGGAAGGTGTGACAAGGAATGTGGGCAGGCCCCGAGGAGCAAAGACCAACAGCCAGCTGGGAAACGAGATGTCAGTCCTACAACCCCGAGGAAGTGGGTTTAGCCGACAACCTGAATGAGCATGGAAACCAGTTCTTCCTCAGAGCCCCCAAGAAAAGCCGACTCTGCTCGGCTCCTTGATTTTGGTCTTGGGAGTCCCTGCACAGAGGACACAGCCCAGCCACCCACCTCGTGCCTGGACTTCTGACCCGACACAAGCGTGAGGTAATGAATGGGTGCTGTGTGAAGCCATGACGTGGCTAATCTTTTGTGACAGCTGCAACAGCAAACTAATAGATGCATTTATCTGAATGTTGAACGTGGTCGATGAGGCCCATCGGATGCCTTGCCCTTTCTCCTGCAGCTCATGAGTTGTGGGAGAGCACAGACAATAAGCAGATACATGAATTTACAAATTGGATGTAATTTCATGGGCAAAGAAGTACCGAGAGGCTGGGAATCAGAGAAAGATAAGGTTGGAGGAGCTGTTTACAAAGAGAGGTCAGGGAATGTACCATCTGGAGCAGAAATTTGAAGACACAAGGGAGCAGGTGATGGACCATGTGGGGAAAGGACATTCCAAGCAGAGGAAAGAAGGAGAGGGATAGGAGGCTGTGACATAAATCTGTCACCCTGAGAACTAGCAGGAGTGGCCGAGCAGAATGGAGCTAAGAGGGTGCCAGGCCGGAGAGCCAGCTGCAAAGGGTCTTACAAGAGGTGGGCTTCAGACTTCAAAGCATGAGGAGAACCATGGAGGACTTGAGGTGGGAGGTCTGGCTTGTGTTTCAACTGCCCCCCACCCCCGGTTGCTGCATGGAGAATAGATGGGAGGGGAGCCGGGGTGGAGGGAGGGGGACCACGAGCCAGGATGTACTGATGATGTCCTGGTGACACACGATGGTGGCACAGAGTCATCCGGAGCAGGTGACTTGGTGGGACTCAGTCGAGTTTGGAGTGTCTTCTGGAGGTAGAACCAATGGGACTCGCTTATATGTTGAAAGGGAGGCACGGAAGAAAGAGAAGAATGGACGTCATTTTCCAAAATGGCGGAGAACATGAAGGGAAGACTTGGAGGTGGGTCAGCTGTTGCCTGTGTTGGGTTTGTGTAATTTGTATTACAAATTTGTAATTTGTACTGGACCTCTGAGCTGTTGAGTGGTCAGTTGGACTGGTGAGTCTGGTCTCAGGAAAAGACTATAGCTAGAGATCCTGATTCTTTTGGGAATTGCTCAGAGAAAGCCATTGGGCTGGAGTCATGGATGTGTGTAGAGAAGAGGAGAGGTCCATCGACTGACCCTGGGTCACTCTAACCCTAGGATGGGAGGAAGGTCAGGATGTGGCAGAGCAAAGGAAGCTGACAGGGAGTGGTCTGCGAGTTCAGAGAGAAACCAAGAGAGGAAGGTTCTGGAAGCATGTGACTTAGGGAGGAGGAAAGTTGTAGATCCACATTTCAACAATAACAAGGGAATATTACCAACAACTTTATCCTAATGAACTCAACAACTCCGATGAAACAAATTCCTCGAAAGACATAAACTATGAAAGCTAACACAAGAAAAAATAGAAAACAAGAAGAGTCCTATATATATTCTGAAGAAACTGGGGTTGTAATTAATAGCCTGACCACCAAGAAATCTCCAGGCCCAGACTACATGGTGAATTCCAGCACACACACACCTGAGGAAAAATGACCCATCCTTCTCAAACTCTTTCAGCAATAATGAGGGAGGGAGCACTTCTGAAGTCATTCCATGAGGCTCGCATTATCTGATACCAACACCAAAGATATCAGTAAAGGAAATTAGACTCCAGTATCTGCCATGAACACAGATGTGGAAATCTTCCACAAAATATTAGCAAATTTCACCCCAAATATAGCTGTATGAAAAGGATAGCACATTATCACCAAGAGGAGTTTATCCCAGAAGTGCAAGGTTGATGGAATTTGAAAGTCAACAGTATAATCCACATGTTAATAGAATAAAAGGCCAAAACCCTATGAATATCTTCACAGATACAGGAAAATGAGGGGATTTCCTGAATCAAATCCTTCTAACGTGCCTGGGATTCCTTCTGTGAGCTCTAGGGATGTTTGTGCAAGAATATGCAAGAGAATGGAAAAAAGTGGGTTTCAGGTATACATTTTTTCCCACTTTTTTCCCCTTCTATATCCAACGTTCTGAAGATCTCTTAGCAGTCTTGTATTATCTCTTCCTGTGTCCCCAACACCAGCAGACCATTTTGCAAATCCTCTTCCGACGCCTGCTACAACCTCATCCCCCATCAAGGCACACACAGGAGCCCCTCGGCTCAAGAGCATCCTCTCTCCATGAAAATTAAACACCACCTATTGCAAGACGAAAAGCGTGCGGATTGCATAAACTTTAGACGAGAGAGGCAGGAATGATTTTTTTCTCTTTTGGAGGAGACCAGAAGGCTGGTCCTGAAGCCAAATGCCACCAAGCTGGAGGGGAGCAGACACCCCCATCTACACACACGGGAGGCGAGAGTCAGCGATCCTGGTGGGACACCCTCTATGACTCGGTGACATTTCAGGTTATAATATCTGAAAATGGGTGCGATTCTGGGGGTCTGGATGATAAAGAACACACCTTGAGAACTCTCTATTTACAAAAGGATCCTTACTGTCCTTTCTCCTATTGGTCCACACAACCATCTTGCTTTGGCCCCTTGATCGATGATGTAACCAAGTCAAAAACGGCTCGTGCTACAAGCAACAGGTGCTTTGGACACATGGGCTTGGCCTCGAGCCTTTTCCTATTTTTAAACCCACCAGAAAGCCACCCTGAAGGTCATAGCCTGTGGTCAGCAGAGTGACTGAGCAGCTGAGGGGCAATGAAGAGCTGTCTGAGGTTGTCTCCTGGACCAGAAGCATCTGAGAACCTCTGAGTTTCCATGAACTCTGTCGATTTACCATGTTCACGGAACCATCCCCTCAAATCAAATCTCACCACCTTCTAGGAGAAAAAGCCTCATGTGTTTTTACACCCCTGTTTCTGGATTCCTTGAAATTGCTTTGGTTTTACCTGAGTTGAAAAGTTTGGGATCTTGAGTGAGCCCTGTCGCAGGGAACAGATGAACCACCTGGGAGATGCCGACAACTACACTTTAGTGATGGAGTGAGATTCCACCTGAAGTCCTTTCTTCCGCACCAGCAGTGAACCACTCTTCCCTTCCACCTAGATGTCCTTTCCTGACAGAGGGGACAAAGAACCCCAACACACTCGCGGTTCTACTTACATCTTCAGTGTGTCTATTTAAGTCATCCGTAGGCCACACGGCGTTTCTCAAGCTCTGCACTGTTGGCTTGCGGGGCCAGATCATTCCATTCTGTGGAGCCATTCTGTGCAACGTGGGGTGTTTGCAGCAGCCCTGGTCTCCGCCTGCTAGATGCCTGGAGCACCCCTCCTTCCCCGCCAATTGTGACAACCAAGAATGTCTGCACACACTGACACTTCTCCCCTGGGGAAGGGCAAATTCATCCCCAGTTTTGAATCACTATGGGAAATAGACAGAGAGTGAGATGATGGGTGGACAGCTTGATGGATGTTTGGGCAGGCAGATGGATCAATGAAGATAGAGAGATGATAGATAGACAGATAGATAGATAAATAGATGATAGGTAGGCAGATAGATGGATAGATAATATATGATATAGATGATAGATAGATAGATAGATAGATAGATATGATAGATAGAAAGATGATAGGCAATAGGTAGACATGATAGTCTCTCATGCAAAAGCATTATTAACATGGGGCCTGGGCCACTCTCTGTGGTAGGGCATCCTGTGCACTGTAGAGTGTGGAGCATCATCCCTGGTCCCCGCCCACCAGACACCAGTAGCTCCCTCCCCAGTGGTGACAACAACAGTCTCCAGCCAGGACCAAATGTCCCCTGGGGAGGCCCCACTCTCCCCCACCGAGCATCATCTTTGCACACAGCCTACCCAATAGCATCATGCATGCTTATTATTATAACCAGAAGTCACAATACCCATAGCTTCTTGAGCACATCCTCTGTCTCAGGCACACTCCTTGGAGCTTTATATACATTATCTCAATTCCTCAGAACAACCCCAAAGGGTCCATATAATTATCTTCACTTTACAGAAGAGAAAAAGGAAGCTCCTGCTAGTTAAGTACCTCGAGCCACAGAGACGTACCCAGGAGAGGTGGAACCAGCCTGGAATGCAGATGCGTGTCCTCCGCCCCTCCCTGGCTTCTTGGAGTGCACGCTGCTGGCCTCCTAGGTGGGACAGCAGGGATGAGAGGGGGCTGTGGAAATAGGAAAGATGCTCTAGGATGCCCGGCTAGCTCTCTGCAAAAGCAGGGTTTTCCGTAGATAAACTGCATCGGGGAATTCTGAAAGAAAAGCGACTAGACTCTGAAGCAGGGAAAGTTGAAACCGTGCGGCTTCTCCACCCCCCTATTTGAAAACCTCCTTTCTCCTGCCTCCCACACCGAAAACCTCCCAAACAATCATTTTAAGAGGAATCTATTTTTGTTTGCATGTGAAATCCTGTTTAAAAAAAAAAAATGCCACAGGCAGAAAACTCCGGCTCCGAATTATGTACCTCGTGAATGACAACACAATGGCTGCGGTCTCGTTAAAGCGGATAATTGCTCTAATTTTTCCCCTTCATTTCGTGACTCTCTGGCAGACGTCGTGTGGCTCCGACATGATTCCCGTGCACCTTGGTAACATGCATGGTGACAGTTTATGGATGGAGAAACCGGTGGCACCTTCGTGACATAAATGCTCCCCGTTCATCGCATGATGCAGGGGGGCGATAAGGGACTCCTCGATCGTGCAGGATGCTGACGGCTGTCCTTGGCCATAAATCAGACTTGTCCAGATCCACAGCACTTTCTTGACTTTCGAGACCTGCAAATGGGGACAGCCACGGAGAAAGGAGTCGCCAGAAAGAAAGGAACTTGCTACAGCCGGTTCTTGGGTGTTTTCCCCAAAGGCTCAGAAAGAGGAGATGCAAGCACCCTTTTGGCTTCCAAAACAGCAGCCTTCCCAGGACCCAGGCAGAACTGCAGAGAGAGCATCCAATAATTCAGCCCAGAGGATAGTTATCTTTGGGCATCCTGACCACTGAGGAGTCACTACAGATATTTCACTTGAGCATTACCCGACCGTTTCCCTATGCTCTAAGCTGTTCACTTGCTGCCAAATGGTTTGCTTTATCAGATGCTGAATTCGAGGGGTTGTTTTAGAAGCTTTTCTAACCCCATGCAAGTCTCCAACCGTTGTCTGTGAAACATGCCAATGACTGGTTAGCATAAGTTTGTGCATGAAAATGCACACAGTTTATTACACAACTGCCCGTCATAGTGCACCCTGAAATCTTCTACATGTTTCTCTTAAAAAAAAAAAAACTTTAATACTCATCATCAGTGAAACAAAAAAGGATCGTGACACCTTAAGTGTGCATTTTAAAATTCTCTTTAAAGGGACACATCCTTGGGTCCCTGGGGGACATGGGGAGCAGGCCCAGAGTTCATGAACACGGACCGCCTTGCATGTAACTCTCCAGACGGACAGCAGCTGTGTGCCTCCCGGAAAAACCGAGGATGCCTCAGAAAAAGAACACTGGGTCCTCTTCGGGGACTCTGAAAAGTACATGTAAACTCAAACGAAACAAATTGCCATCCCACGGAGGTGCCTCACGGTGTGCACATTTAAAAAAATGCTTGCACCCCTGCCTTTTAAACATTCGTAGATAAAAATGTGTGCAAATATTTAGAGACCTGGCTTTCTTTATGAATTTGAACATCTGCCCACAGATAACACCTGGGCTGGTGCCTGCAGGATTCACGGTTTTGTCGAGAAGCGGCTTTCGGGGGCCTCTCCCAGCTCACCTGTGCAAGTCGCACCCCAACATGAGCTCATGTTTAGGGCCTCCCAGCAAGTCCCCAGGACACTGGGATCCTGTGCACTGGCTTATCTGCAAGCATGAATTGCTTTTCTAACTTCATGCTATTAATTAGGCAATTATTAGCTCCCGGGGATTGGTGGGGGACCGTGGAGGGAACTTCCAGGCTCTGGATGTGGAGTGTGGCTCGGACAAGGCTATTTTATCCATTACGAAGGAACCGGGCTCTCAGCACGGGGCCCTGCTGCTGTAGCCCGTGCCCAGGTCGCCCTTCTGGATGGGCCCAGTCATTTGCACAGAATACCCCAGCGTGCAGGACCAAGGTCCCCCCAAAACGTTCAAAGAGCCAGTATTGAGTTACAGCCAAAGAAACTACGTCGACCCTATTATCAGTCCCAAAAAGATGCAGAACCGAGTGCTCGCAGGAATGAGCAGCAGTGCCCAGCGCCTGCAGACACGGCTGCCTAAAAACTAGTTAAATTTAACCAGCCTACAACCTCTGGGGAAACGTACTGTAAATGAGACGAAAATAGAGTGGATCCTTAATTTGTCATTTTTTTTTCCCTCTTAGTTACACGCCCCCGTTCCTTTCAGCACCAGAAACATCTGTAAAATTTAAAATCCATTTGCGTGAGGCAGAGTTCACAGGCTCCCTCGACTGACACCCCAAACATTTCAGGGGTGATAGACGGGAGGGAAAGAGACACAGCTTCAAGCGGGGTGCCGACGGCTCCTGTTGTCTTGGGTTTGTGAACCATTCCACCTGACAGTTGAAGAATTTAATGATCCCTGGGAAATCAGGCGAAACGTTATTTAAATAACGGAAAAATCTATGCTGACCGTCAGCCAATACCCATTTACCCAAATTAAAGGAAATAAGACATCAGAGGCTGTGGGTGACAGGAAGGGCTGAGAGTATCGAAGCTCACCTGTAACCTCTTCCGGAAAGGTGTGCCTTCAACAAAGGAAGAGAAGAGCAGAGTCTCAGGGGCCTCCTTCTTGCATATTTTGGGGGGTTCTCATGAGGACCCAGAAAAAATGTTTGCCAATGAAGCAAAAGGGTGGGCTCCCTTTCCTAACAACATAAGCCACCTCTTCATGACGTTTTTCATCTTCCTGTCATAGGAAAGATGATGCTGCCGGGCTGACGACATGACGAGAGCTTCGCAGGACGCTGGTGGTCGACGTGGCCACAGGGGCAGAACTGGAAAAGCAGGAGAGGGCTCCCTTCCAAGTGGTGAAGGATGCTTGGTGCCCAAAGGGACAGAAGATGTGGCTCGAAAGAACAACTTCTGAGCAAGTGCATAGACGGGAGTTTTCAGAAAGAAAGAGGGTGTCTCTCTTCTTCCAGACGGCGCCCACAGGGAGAAGGTCACGAGAATATGAAGACTGAGCTTGGAGTCATGCATCTTCAGGGAACACCAAGGATCACCAGCAAGCCCCCAAGATCGAGGAGAGAGACGTGGTAGAGATGTTGTCTCAGAGCCTCCAGAAGGAACCAACTCCTCCCACACGTGGATCTCGGACTTCTGGTCTCCAGAATTGTGACATGATACATTCCTATTGGTGCCACCCGCTTGGTGTCCGAGCAAACTAACAGATTTCAGTGTTCGCCCAGCCTGAGTCATTGTCTTGGTCGACTTGGGTTATCATAACAAAGTGCCACAAGTCAGGGGACTTAAACATCAGACGTGTATGTCTCACAGTTCTGGAGGCTGGACGTCCAAGATCAAAGTGCCGGCTGATTCAGCTCCCGGTGACGACCCTCTTCCTGGATTGCAGATGGCAACATCTTGCTGTGTCTTGGCATGCTGGAGAGAGAGGGAGCTCTGGTCTCCTCCTCCTCTCATAAGGAGGTGAGTCCCATCATGGGGCACGCCCCTCATGACCTCATCTAACCCCAATCACCTCCCAAAGGCCCCACCTCCTCATACCATCCCATTGGGGGATGGGGCTTCCACATATGAATTTTGGGGGACACACACATTCAGTCCACGGCAGCCCTTGAGGCAACAACTCCGAGATGAAGGAGGTTCTGGAGACGAGCCCCAAAGGGGAACCATCAACAAGCTGTGCACAGAGACGCTGGTCCAGCGTAAGAGGTATTGTTAGGGTTTGTAGCATGAATCCAATGGTCTGGACCAAGAAGGCCACCAACAGTGTAGAGTGGGGAGGCAGAGGAGAAGTCCCAAACACTCAGGGCTGCTGGCCGTGCCGTGGCCAACAGAGGGCATGAGGGTCAGCTGACCAAGGCCCCATGGCACGTAAGCAATGCTCAAACAACAATTTCTGGAATGATGGGGGTGATGGAGGTGGAAATCAGCTTCCAAGAGGACCGTGTTAGTCACCAATTACTATGTAACAAGTGACCCCGAAACTTAGTGGCTTTCAACACAGCTTTGTTGTCTCACAGTTTCTGTGGCTCAGGAACTCAGGCATCGCTCAGCTGGCTGCCTCTGGCACAGGATTTTTCACAGGTTGCAACAGTGTCAGCAGGAGCCACGGCCTCATCCAAAGGTTCAACCGGGGATGGGTGCACTTCCAAAGTCACACACGTGGCATCGGCCAGAGGTATCAGCTCTTTGCCTCGTGAGCTTCTCTGTGAGGCAGCTTACAACATGGCAACTTGCTTTCCCCAGAGCGAGGTTGGCGGGGGACATGAGGGTCAGAGGGGTGTCCTTTAACCTCATCACAGAAGGAACAACCCAACTCTGGTGAAAGCCATTGGGAGCGAGGTGGGGGTCCAGCTGGAGCTCATGGAAGCAGCCATTGGCTAAGCCTCATAAGACCATGTGGATGGATGTCTTGAGAAACTGTGTGGATCTCCACTGTGGTCCCGCACGCTCTGCCCTGTGCTTGTGACTTCGATGCCGCTGGGAGCAGGACACTTAGCCCGATACTAGAGACTCAAAGATGAATTTCATCCCCAAGGAGGCTTCTCTCACCTCCATGTCATCGAAGGAACCAAGATCTACCAAAACTTTCCAATCTAATCAAGAAGCACAGAATGCTCCTAAAAGACCTGAGCCTGCACCATGGACTTATCATCACCATGGTAATTCGTAACAACGTGCCTTTTACCCAACACCTGTCACGACCCAGGGATATGCAAGCTCTTTCCTGCACGGTTTCATTTAATCCTTATTGTCACCTTACGAAATCGGTGCCATTATACTCTCCATTTTACAGAGGATGTAACCAAGACTCAGCTCGGAGACGCCAAGTCACTTGGTCACACCACAGGTGAGTGGAAAGCACGGGAATTGAACCCCACAGTCTAACCCTCCATCCTCTTCTCTTCCAGATGTAAGATGGGTCTGGTGAGAAAACAGGAGCAGGTTGGGGGGCTGCAGTGACACTGTCTGCTGGCACTGAGCTTCCATCTCCACTCCCTCCATAATTTCCTCTTGTGAAGGAGCAGGAAGATGGAAACTACGTTGTTCAAAGTCATTTGATGCCAGGGTCCTGGACAGAACTCGCTTGCGGATTGGCAGCGATGGGACTCAGAGCCGGGAGTGGGTTGAATGGTGGCTTTCCAAAATATATGTCCACCCAAACCTGTGAGTGGGAACTTATTTGGAAACAGGGTCTTTGCAGATGTGATTAGTGAAGGATAGAGAGGAGGTCATCCTGGAGGAGGGGCCCTACATCCAGTGACAGTGTCCTGATCAGAGACAGAAGAGGAGACACAGACACAGAGGAGGAGCCACGTGGAGACGGAGGCAGAGATGGAGGGAGGCAGCCACCAGCCCAGGGACGCCTGGAGCCCCAGAAGCTGGAAGAGGAGGAAGGACCCTCCCCTGGAGCCTCCGGAGGGAGCGCGGCCCTGCGACCCCTTCATCTTGGACGTTTGGTCTCCAGGATGGGCGGAGGATAAACTTCAATTGTTTTAAGCCATATAGTTGGTGGTGCTCTGTTATGGCCACCCCAGGACACTGACAGAGAACCCGAGGACCTTTTCTCTCTGTGGTGGCGAGCGTGGCCACCAGATCTGAGTTCCACTGCCCAGACTTCAGTTTTGTAGCTCTGGGACTGTTGTAATAAAAGCACTGATTTCCGGGACTGTCTGGGCCCATCACACTCACAGGGGCCCCTGACTTGGCTCCTGCAACCTTCCTGACCATCTGTGAGCCCCTCTTCGTGCCATTAAAAGTCATTTTCCTGCAGAAAGAGCATCCACATCCTGTTGGATGGATACAGGTCGTCTGAGACTTTCTAGTTTTTCTGGTTCTAACTTCACGTTCATAAGCAACTTCCAGCCGATCCAGCCTTTGCACCAGCCAGCAGCATTGCCCAAGTTCAGCCAGATTGAAACTTTCAGGATAAATTGATAGACAGCTGTCATCCTTTTCATCAATCACTTGAGAACGTTTCAATTAATGGCTTGAGAGTTCTCAAGTCTTGAGAGCAGATCCTGATTAATTTCTTTTTTTTTTTTTTGGTGAGGAAGATTGGCCCTGAGCTAAAACCTGTGCAACTTTTCCTCTTCTTTCTTAAGGAAGATGGTCCCTGAGCTAACATCTGTGCCCGTCTTCCTCTATTTTGTATGTGGGACCCCGTCACAGCATGGCTTGATGAGCGGTGTAGGTCCACGCCTGGGATCTGAACCCGTGAACCCCGGGCCACCATAGTGGAGCCTGCGAACTTAACCACTATGCCACCAGGCTGGCCCCTGATTAATTTTTTTAAATAAAGGACCTAATCTATATTTTTTACCCCCACTAATTTGATATGCTGATTATTACTGTTCAATACATTATTGTTTTTACCATTTTTCTTATTTTATTGTTTTTTTCTTATGGTTTTCTTATTGATTATTGTTTTTCTGGTTTTATCTACCTATTTGCCATTTTCTTTACTCACCATCCCCTTTGACGCATCAAAACTTCCTTCTGGTTATTTTCCTTCTTCTTAAAGCATATTCCTTAAAAGATCCTTGAGTGACAGTGTTGGGTGGTGAAACTCCTCGGCGTTTATCTAAAAAGGTCCCTGCGTCACCCCTGTATTTGAGAGAGAGTTCTGCCGGCTCTTTCCTTGCAGGTCAGCAGAGTTCTGCCTCAGTCCATTGCAGATCCTGTTCCACCCGTCGTGGGCTTCCCTTGTTTCTGTGGAGAAGTGGGCTGTTGCTGTAAGCGAGGGTCACTGGGGTCCATCTGCCTCTGTCTCTGAGAGGTACCTCAGCTCGGAGCATGGATGCTGGACAGTGTCCACTCAAATCCCAGCCCCGCCTCTCCCTGGCCACCCTCTTAGCCTCTCCCAGCCTTGTGAATGCTTCCATGGGGGATCACATCCCACCTTCCTTCTGAGCAATTGCCTTTCCACATTCTTCATCCCAATTAGACGAAAACGTGACTATAGGTCAGGGAGTGAGGTTGCCCACCATAGAGCCAACTCCCAGTTTATAAAAGAAAACTGGAAGAAAATGTCAAAACATTTGTAATTCCAGAGTGACTGTCCAGTCAACCTCAGGTGTAGTGTATTAATTTTCTAGGGCTGCCATAACAGAGGATCACAGACTGGGCGGCTCAAACAGCAGACATTTATGGTCTCCCAGTCCTGGAGGCTGGACGTCCGGGATCCAGGTGTCACAGGGCCGGTTCCTCCCGAGGCCTCTCTCCTGGGCGTGTAGACGCCGTCTTCTCCCCGTGTCCTCACAGGGTCGTCCCTCTGTGTGTGTCTGTGTCCTCATCTCCTCTTCTCACAAGGACACCAGTCCTGTTGGATCAGGACCCACCCTAATGACCTCATTTCACCTTCATCACCTCTTTAGAGACTCGTCTCCACATACAGCCCCATCCTGAGGTCCTGTGAGTCAGGACTCCAACATATGGGTTTGGGAGGGGCACAATTCAGCCCATAACAGAGAGAGATTCTTGTTGGTTTATATTCATACTTATTACCTTATCTTTAAACTCCTCTGAATATTTGCAAATTTTATGTCTTCTTCCTGATGCTGGTACCAACCTTCCCATCCCAGTCTCAGCATCCTTCTCGGGCTAGGAAGCCAAGTTTTGAGAATCAAAGTCAAAAACAGCACCTAAAGACCCCATCTGTGAAATTAAGCATCTCCATTTTATCTTTGCAACAAGGATTCTGGGACTGGCCCCATAAGTCACCCCGGGAATCTCCAGTCCACTCATTCCTCTCGTCTTTGAGAGTGTTCTTTTAAGAGGGTAAGAGGTTTTCAATCCTAAACCACCCTCAGCTGGGACACACCCCTCATTGTCTTTAGACTTATAATCTAGATAGATTTGAAATAAAATGTGGGTGCAAAGACACATATTTAAGGATACATTCACAATGAGAATTGATTATCAGGATTGAAATAGACAAGAATGATCGACGACTGAGGTGGTAATATTGAAACCCAAGATCTAATTTTTGAACGCACGGATAACCAAGAGCATCTCAATCACATTTGAACAAAGCCAGCCGACAGCTCCCTATATGGATAGTGTGCACCCACTTTTGCCCGGAAGCCACAAATAAGTATCAACACCAAAGGACGCGTGGAACCGATGTCAGGAAAACACACTCTTTTCTTCTACTCTGTATAATTTTCCCTCAGTCAAAAGTTCCACTTTCTTCATTTGGTCCCAAGAATGAAATCTCCATTTTCAGGCTGTTCTTGGGAAGCATATCCAACGTTTTCCCAGATTCTGGACAGGCTCATCCACTGCAGGCGAGTCTTTGACCAGGTGAGTGGGACATAGCGGTTCCATCCACCTGAAATTTTTAGGAATTTATTCTAGGAAATTTGTATGACTTTTTCCAACCACAGAACAGCCAAGCATCTTAGGTGGAATGGCTCTGTTCTCCATTCTACCTTTCTCACTTTCAAAGGCAAATGGTCCTTCCAGTGGGTTTCGCCAACAGAAGAAAAGGAAGATGAGGATTTGTCCTTAGCACCTCGGTGTGAGTCCATGGGGACTGGGGCGGGGCGGGGAGGCTAACAGCTATAATTAGGACAAAAAAACCCAACCACGATAAAATCCGGATATGCTGTCCATCCATGAGTTACGCTGACAGCAGTTAACATTTCATACCTCGTTGTTACTAAGAAAATGCAAGTGGACGTGGCGTGGGAATGGGAGAAGCACATTTTGAGGAAGTGAATAATCGGAGATTCCCCTTCTTAGCAACAGACATCCCGCAAAATATGCAAAGATGTTTGGATATTTGAAAACCACTTGGGGCCCACGGTGCAGCCCACGTGCAACACGGCATGTTGATGAAAATCCCTTAAAAATGATAGAGAGTCAAGGCTTCCTGATTCTTCTTTCACATCTTAGTCCTCATAGTTTTAATCTCATCTCTTAAAGAAAGAATGGGTAAATTGGTTATTATTGTCTGTATTTCATGCCCTCTGTGTCTTTTTTAAAATCAGCTTTTCAGGGGTATCCTTCACATACCACACAATTCACCCCTTTAAAGGGTTCAGTTCTCTGGATTTAGTATATTCACAGACTTGCGCAGGCCATCATCACAGTTGATTTTGGGAAGATTCTTATCAGCCCAAAAGAAACCCCTATTCCTGCCCACCCCCCGTCCAGTCCTAATCGGCCGCTGATCCACTTTCTGTCTCTATAGATTTGCCGGTTTTGGACATTCCACGTGAACAGAATCACCCACTATGTCGCCTTACTTTCCCCTTTTAGTTTAGGAGAACACAGAGAGATCCCGGGCGTTAACAGAAGCAGTCCGGTGAGGAAAATTTGGCCTTATTCTATCATCTCCAACAAAGCTTTACCTATCAATTAAAAAAGCAGAATTGCAGAAATATGGCTCATCCTCTGCCCCGGAGGTAATTGAGCCGGGTCTCTGTCAGACGCGCAGAAGATGTCCAAAGTCCGGGAACGGGGCGCCCACTGCCTCCAGCGTTTTGATTTTTAATGGCCCAGTGCTGTACGCCTCATCTCCTCTCACTGCTTCGTTTAACTCTTTCTGAATATTCTCCACGGCACGCGTTACAGAATAAAACACCCTCCGCCCTCTGAAAGGCTATTTCGTGCCAGGCGATCCTCGGACACCGGTCTCTCTGTGCTTGCACCGGGGAGAAACGACAACAGAGTTTTTCTGTAATTCACGGATTTTTCCTGACCTGCGCTGTCCCGGGAGTTGCAGATCCGGCTGGGTATATGAGTTTACAATTCCAATGAAATCTCGATGAGCCGTTAATTCCCGGGAAACATCGAGTCCGCTGGGGGCGATTAACTAGTTTCCACTCGGGCAGCTGGGTCACCGGAGAAACTTAAAACGGGCTTCGAGGGTCGGGACAGAGAGGGAGAGACCCGTGTTCGATTGGGAGCCACTTTCCCCAAAGAGCTTGCACGTTTTAGATTCGGAGCGTTCAGGTAGTTCTCTCAGAAGAAAATGAAGCAACTTAATCTTTGCCTCGTGGGACCAGGGTTCAGAGAGGAGGCAGAGGAGCCATTGCATCTTTCAAGAAAATCGTCAGTATTACTCCTTCCACGGAAAAGTGCATCTCTGGCGTTCCCAGAAATACTCCACTGGTTTCTCCTTCTATAGAAAACAATTGTGGGCAACTTTTTAAGGGCAAAAGGAGAGAAATTATCCCTATTTCAGGGTTTATCCGCCCTGAAAAGGGACTGAAACTAGGAAGATCCAGAATACAAACAGAATTCAAAGGATAAAAATATTCAAATCTTACAGTAAAAGCCAGGATCCTTTAACCAAGGCAGATCTCGGGGGAAAAATGGCCAATCTCGAAATCCACCTCCAAGAATTCATTTACATTCCAAGAATTCTTTCTGTATAATCCCAGCACCTTTTTTTTTTTTTTTTTTTGTGAGGAAGACCAGCTCTGAGCTAACATCCGGTGCCAATCCTCCTCTTTTTGCTGAGGAAGACTGGCCCTGGGCTAACATCCGTGCCCATCTTCCTCACTTTATGTGGGACCCCGCCACAGTATGGCTTGATAAGTGGTGCGTCGGCCTGGGCCCGGGATCCAAACCCCAGGCCCCTAACCCCAAACCCCAAAGTGGAGCATGCAACTTAACCGCTACGCCACTGGGCCAGCCCCCAATCCCAGCATCTTTTAAAAAAATATTTATTTATGTTTGTAGTTGGGACACAAAATGGCTTTATATGGAGTTTTAGCCATCATCCTCACGTCCACCTACAGTGTCCATCTCCGGGACCCACGCACGATTCCTCTGTGAACCGGCAAAAAAGAGAAGCTTCTGTTTTGTAGTATTTATTTCACCATATTCCGCATTTGCTCATTGGACTCTTGCAAAAGGCGTCCTTAAACAGCTGCGGGAGCAATCTGAGAACCAGGTGGAATCCTACAGAAATATAGCCCTTCACACTTGGTGGAGGAAACAGAGTCCCAGATATTTCTGAGGGTCCAGATCTAGTTAAAATGCATCATCACAGCTGCAGTGGACGGGTCGTTGAATTTATCAGGGTGGACATTCCTCCGGGGTTGAGGACCGACATTGAGACGTTGGACTGATGAGGGGGAACTAGGTGAACGGCATTGCACACATATGAAATGATGCTGCACGGAAGGGCTTTTCTCCACCAGACAGGGTTTACGGAAAGTTCTCTGCTAAAAATCCAAACATATGCAAAGTGCATTTTACCTTCAGAGCTCCAGTATCTACCTCTGGTGACACAGATATTACAGTAACCTTGTGGGTTTTTGCTAAAGAGCGGATATAAAAGGAGAAAACAAGTGCTCATTCCAACCCAGAATAAACCACCTGCAGGTGGCAATGTCTGGGGACGGTCTTCCATCTCGCAGATGACCACATACTGGACTTCCCCAACTTGGCTGATCAGCAGCATCAGAGCATGAAAGTCCCCCCACCTGCGTCAGCCCACGATTTAGGAATCATTCTACATTTTGCGAACCGTAAAGGCAAAATGCATTTCTTTCTTGTTTGATGGTGCATTTCCTCCCTGACGGCAGTGCAAACCTCCCCTGACTTTCCCTGCCTCCTCTATTTCTTATCGAGCAGCAAGACACTGTAACCTCCTACTGTTATGGAAGTTACTTATTTATTGCTTACGGAGACTCCATGTGGGTGGGGATATTTGTCTATTTTTGTCCGTGTTGTGACCCACGGCACATGGTAGATGCTCAAAAAATATTTGTGGAATAAATGAATGACTTCCTTTACCCACTTTTCCATTGAGTTGTTTGGCTTTTTCTTATTGCTTCGTAGATACTCTTTATTTATTATGGTTATTAAGCCATTATGTTTTAGGCAATGCTAATATTTTCACTCTGTGTGTTGCTTTCCTTTCAATTTTGTGTATACTGTGGTTTGTTGTGATATCTTTAACTTATCCTCTGTAGCCAAATCTGTCACTCTCCTTGGTCGCTAAGAAAGGGATTTTCCTTCTAAAATGATAAAGACGTTATTTGGTATGCTCTTCAAGGAGCTATGTGGGTTTGTCCACATTACGATTTGTCTTCTATTTGGAATCTTTGTGTGTGATTTGAAGCAGTGACCTGTCTTAAGTGAACCCCGCCTCCCCATACACACGAGAAGGGGACAGTCCAGCCAGCACCATCTATCAGTCTACACTATCCTCCCCCAATTAGCAATGGTATTTTTGCTTAACAGAGACTAAACGCCCAAATGGGTCTCTCCCTGGGCTCTCAGTTCTGTGCCTTACATTTTTCTTTAGGGCAGAGTCATAGATATGAAATTTCTGCATTGAATCCAGAACTTTTTAAGAGTGCCAATCAATTCTGACAAAAGAGTTCCCCCAAATTTGCACAGATTTACCTTCTCATCAATGGTGGTTCAGCCGGTGTCTCCACTTGGCTTACCGCCACGGAGCAGAACTGTTTAAAACTTCTGCAAAAATGCAATAGCCAGTGTGTTTAAGGATAGCCATGGGGATGGGCAGGGCGGGACATTATTCCTTTGGCAGAAAGAAAGTCGGTCCCCATTTCAGGAATCTGTGCACCCTGAGGTGAGGGACACAGGAACTGGGCTGCCACGTCCGAGGACAGGCTCCCTACGGCCCTCCCAGCCCCCAGATCACCCGAGCCCATCGAGACCCAGTAGCCCTCTCCCCCTCGGCCCCGATCTCAGCAGCACCCAGCGGTTTGTGGAGGAGTGATCATTTCCAAAATATCTCCAGTCTGGCACATGTGGAGGCACCTCCAGGACCCTAGTCAGAGGGATTGGGAGAAAAAAAATCAAGCCTCGGAATTACCTGTCACCCCTGCCTCCATTACAGGTGAACAGCATCGCTAATGAATTTCACACTCGTGTCAGACAGGTTTTCTTCCCCCGCCCCCCCCCCCAACAGTGAGCAGACTCTTCAGGAAAGACAGAGGCAATAAAGGGTCGCACGGGGCTATCCCTGGTTCCCTAACACAGACCCAGGTGCGTCTGTGTCCCATTTCTACAGCGTCCTGGAGAGGCGGGGAAGGGGCAGGGGTCTGGGGACCACTCGGCACGAGGCACTCGCAGACATTCCTCAATCCAGCAGGGGAGATACGAGGAAGATGGCCCCACAATGTGGCCTTTGGGGTGCAAACACATCCCCCCTTTTCATCCTGCACCTCACCTTCTTCAGACTCTTCTGTTAAAAGGACCACATCCCTCTTTCCCCCAATCCTGGCTCCATGCTCAACCCGTGAAGCATTTTTGGGTTCATACATATGTGTGTTTGTCTACATGTACATATACAAAGACAGATTCCATTTACAGATGAGTCCACGAAAGACCCACACCACATAATTTGGACACAAAAAGGTCAAAAAAAGAGAGAGAGAGAGAGAGAGAGAAAAGAAACTTCCTTGAAATCATCATAAAACTATTTTTCCTAGTCTGACGACAGCTGAGGGGCACGTTGCCATGGAAACTGCTTTCCTGGCGCACGTCTCTCCAGCCAGAGGTCTCCGATGGACCGTCTGCCGGCTCATCGCCCGCATGCAGCCGGCCCCGCGTACATAATGCCTCGCACATCAGCCGCGTCTCCTGAAATGTGTCAGGAAACATTATCGGGAGGGGAAGGCCAGGCGTTGTGGATCCCCATAAATTTCCAGATAATCAGGTCCTTAGTGACTGCCAAAGGGTGGGACGGGCGGGGGGCTCTCCGATTAGAGGTCAGCGACCCACGATGGGGGAGAGGAGGCTGAGGATGCGGGGGCCACCTGGACTGTCTGAACTCCCCGGCTTGGACCCATTGACACCCCATTTGAACATAAGCACCATCCCTAGTCCGCTTCTGCCAAATTTGTTACATTGTATCGATTGCATAGATGGTTCCGTGTTTTGTTACATTAGCTAAAAATGTTGCAGCCCCATGTAACCCATTTGCTACAATCTTTCTCTCCATGCAAGTGGACCCAGGATGCATGAGAATTTAGAAACGCTTAGACAACAAAATTAATATTTCCACTCTGCAGACGGAGACTCGTTATTCCATAAAGGGGTGTGCTAGACATTGAGGAGAAGAAAAAAAAGAGAATTCCTTTTAAGTAATCTTCCCCCACATAAATGACGTGAGAAAATAATAAGAACAGACACGTATATTCACGTTTCGAATGAAATTCTCCCCCCATGTTCATTTTTACTTGTTCCCATGGAGTATATCCATTTTGATATTAAAACAAAAAGCCACAAGTGTAATTAAACAGTTTTGTAGAGTTAAGTGTTTTCAGGTGTACTGGTTTTTCGCCACAACGGAACAATGGGACGCCTGAGAAATGTTTTAAGCAGACTTTGCTGTATGTAACACGAATCCTCCCAA
>PVID01016232.1:0-20263 GCA_004025025.1 Tapirus terrestris
CAATAAAGTACTTTTTAAAAAAGACACATTTGAAACCACACACATCACACCAGTTCCTTGGGCTCAACAAGCATTATTAAAGATTGAAACTTCTAAATTTTTTGAATAAGTAATACATTCACACAGTTCAAAAATAGAAAAAGGTATACATTGCAGACTTACTCTCATACCATCCCCATCCAGCCAAGTCTCACACAAGCACAGAACGTAGCCACTTTTACTGTTTTTCAGGAATAGCTGGTCCCAGAATGCCCAGCCACTCTTTGTGAAGGTTAAAGCTACTCTGTGCTGGTCCCACA
Source organism: Tapirus terrestris (assembly GCA_004025025.1). Classification (NCBI taxonomy): domain Eukaryota; kingdom Metazoa; phylum Chordata; class Mammalia; order Perissodactyla; family Tapiridae; genus Tapirus; species Tapirus terrestris. The sequence goes on from PVID01016232.1 coordinate 300, forward strand.
TGTGGATGGGACCAAAGGCCAAATGTCATCTAAGGTGACAGGACAAGCACCTGGTTCCTGCCCCTGTTTTATACCTGCTGTTCCTCTGTCTCTGTCTAGACAATTCCACCCCCTTCCCCATGTCGGCAGTTCCCTGGCGCCTGTAATAGTGAGGAACTGTAACCCTTCACACTCATCCGGGCTGTACGGGTCCTCCTGTTTCTTCCCCCTGGGTCCTGGGTGCATAGGAGGCATTCATACTTCTGCCTTCTGAGTCTGCGCTCTCCAAGTGGGTTCTCTCTCACGTGAGGAAAAGCAGCCTGCTCCCAGCCCCACACCTGGAGCAGTGAAAATTAACACTCAATCTGTCTCATGTCATTGGGTAGACAAATAGCAAAAAGATATGCTTTCTGATTTACAAGATGCCCAAAAAAAGTTTAAAAATTAGGCAGAAATAGTTGCAGACAGAAAATAAAGGCATTTTCTCCGTCTCCCTACACAACCTTGAATGAGTCAATATTAAGACATCACCAAATGCAAAACAAGAGTGTTCTTTCCTTGGCACAGCCACCAGATCAGGACAGGAACCCCATACTCCCTAAACGTCACATGTAGATTATGTCATCAGCTGTTCCAAAGCGTTCTGCACACGGCTGCCAGGATAATCTTTCTCAACATCTGTAACCACCCACCCTCAGTGGGTAAGAGAGCAGCATTCAACAGGACAGTTTCTTCTTCCAAAAAGGACTACACTACCTTTTGTATAGTGGTCACCTGCTGTTTTTATCTGCCTGGGGTCTTTTCCTTTGGGAAGTCACCTGTCCTCCACTCCATGTTCCAGGAGGGCTGCTGGGAAAGGCACAGGATAAGCTGGGTCAGAATCTCTCCCCTGAGAGTTGGACTCTTGAGTAAGATACACAGATTGCCTGGATGGCCGAGGCATGCTGAGGAAGTCCACAGCTCTGGGGCTGAGACCCTCAGAGGTGCCCCTGTCGCTACACACCTCAAGGCCTGTTCTTCAGCTCTGCCCTCAATTCTGAGAGCTAGCCAGTCAGTATCTTTCCAATTCTATCAGTTTCCTAGGACTGCCGTAACAAATTACCACAAACTGTGTGGCTTAAATAGTTATTCTCTCACAGTTCTGAAGGCCAAAAGTCTGAAGTCACCGAGTTAGCAGGCCCTGGGTTCTAGGAAAAGTCTTTCCTTGCTCCTGCTGGCTCCTGCTTTTCCTTGGCTTGTAGCTGCATCACTCCCATCTCTGCCTCCAGGGTCACGTGGCCTTCTTCCCTGTGTCTGTGTCCTCCTCTCCCTCTCCTTTCTCATAAAAACACCAATCATTGGGTTTAGGGCCCACCCTAATTCCAGTATGACCTCATCTTAACTAATCATATCTGCAAATACCCTATTTCCAAGCAAATGCACATTCTGAGGTTCCAGGTGACATGAATTTGGGGGGAACACTATTCAATGCTAAAAAACCTTCCTACTGAGGCCAACAGATCCAGTTTTTGGGTGGAAGTGACCCTTCCTCCTTTATTGTACCTGGTTCTTCTATCACACTACCTATTTGTCTACATGTGTATCCTCATTTCTAGACTATAGGTCCACTGACTGCTAGCAGGGACCGCATTTTACTCATAGGGCCTATCTCAAACTGGTACTTCCACATGTTTGACTAAGGAAGAGCAAATGAATGTGCTCTATTCAAAGTATTTACAAAACCTATGTTGTGTAACTCAGATAGTCCTGAGCCAGGCGATCTAAGGAAAGTAAAAAGAAAGAAGCTATAGTTCCTTAACAAAGAAATCAGGCTTCACATTGTCGTTGGATTTTAATCTGTTGGAGTCATTATTTATTTTACTTGCACATGTTAAGAAAATTTTTTTCCAACACTTGGAAATAAGGGAAAAAAATACTGTGTGACCTTTCAATGTCATACTCCAGTATTGTCTCAAAAGCCCATTAAAGAGTATGCTCTTTAATGATCCCCTAGATGCTCGCCCTGTCCAATATGGTGGCCTCTAGTCACATGTGCCTATTTAAATTTTAATTAATTTAATAAAAAATTCATTTCCCTAGTTGCCCTGGCCACTTTCAAGTACTCAGTAGCTAGGTGTGGCTATCGGGTACCATATTAAACAGCACAGAAGAGATCACAGCCATCACCCCAGAAAGTTATATGGGACAGTACTGTTACCGAACCAAGTGGGCTCGCCTCCTGGTGAGTTAAATAAGACTCTACACCAGTGGAAGTTGTCTCACAAAGTAAAGTGTATTTGCAGCAAATAGGAGACCATGAGGAATCATTTCCAAAGTCAAGGCATCCCCTAACAAAGGGAAGCAGGGAACTTTATTTCAGTTGGGAAATGAATATTCAAAAGGGAGAGGCAGGTATTTGACTACACAGGCTCAGTTGGAGAACATGCTTCGACATGACATAATGAGGCCTATGCTGCTCCTGGAGAGATCTTTGCATAAAAAATAAGGCAAAGGTCATGGGCATAGCTCTTGTGGTGAGGCTTGGTCAGTTTCAGGATGGTTCGTGGTTACATCTCCTTAACATACAAAAGGAAAAGAAACAACTCGGAAAAACAGTTAATTGTTTCCAAACACACCCTTGAGTTTCTCAGAGCACTAGCCAGTGACAGTACTGCTCTAGGGAAATGCAACTTTATGTATTTATTATTCATTAGGGTTCAGACTGAAAATGTAGATCTTGCCATAGGCAGTCTCTAGAAGGTGGAAAAGGCAACGAAATGGATTCTCCCCTAGAGTCTCCAGAAGTAATGGAGCCCTGCTGACCCCTTGATTTTAGCCCAGTGTGACCCATTTTGGACATCTGACTTCCAGAACTGTAAGACAAATGTGTATTGTTTTAGGCTACCAAGTTTGTGGTAATTTGTTATAGCAGCAATAGGAAACTCATACAGGTGGTAACCTACAGACCATCGATAAATTGCAAATGATTTCTGTATGGTTGAAAAGATAACCCAAAGGTTTCAGGCGTTTTGCCCTGTAAGACATTAACCAGTTGTGATTTGGCTTTTGGTTTTTTTGGTCTAACTCTGCAATCTTATTCTTTCTTTTTTCCCTATCAGTTTCTCATATCTTCCTTTGAACCTGCTTTCTCATCCTGGCTCCCTCATTGACTGTATCTTTGACATGGGTTCACTGTATATTGTATAACAGTCATGGTTTCACTTTTCTTGTTTTTTGATGAGGAATATTAGCCCTAAGCTAACTAACATTGTTGCCAATCCTCCTCTTTGTGCTGAGGAAGATTGGCGCTGGGCTAACATCCGTGCCCATCTTCCTCTACTTTATTTGGGACGCTGCCACAGCATGACTTGATAAGTAGTGCGTAGGTCCGCACCCAGGATCTGAACCCACAAACGCCGGGCCGCTGAAGCGGAGCACATGAACTTAACCACTATGCCACCGGCCAGCCCCTCACATTTTTAAAGTTAGATGCTGACGTGAAAAAACAGACGCAGGACTCTGAGATTCTTCTGTATGTCAAAAAAGCCTATACTATTTATATAGTGATGAATCTGATGAACATAGTTCATTTACAATTTAAATGAATAAATTTCATATCCCACAACAAATATAATTTATTGACTAAATGTAACCAGTAGACAATTACATTCAAGGGAGAAAATACAAGGAACTTTGTCTTAACTTCAAACAAACAGCCCAATGTAATTAACATTAAATGTATAACTAAGGACAAACTTCTTCCTTTTTTTTTAGCAAATATAACAAGAACAGAGCCTGTACCAATTTAATATGACCTTTACCACTGTCTGGTTTCTTTGTTCATTGTGCTCATGAAATTGCTGGAATATAAATGTTCTTCAAGATTTATCCAGACCAGTACATTGAAAGTGCAAAGAACTTGATCTTTTTCTCCACAGGTCTTTCAAACACCATTATGACCAATAGTTTATATTTTTAACCAAATGTTAGATGAATCAAAGTTTGGGAGTTTATTATTTCAACTTCCACACCCTATTCTCAAGTTGCTCACAATCCATAAAAATTGAGGCGATATCATATAGATACAAAAAAAAAAACCCCAAAACAAAAATCCCTGTCCTCTCTCCTTAGCCCTTATGTTCTTCTCCCGATGCCATTAAATCTCATGTGAAGTGAGCAGAGGTAGACATATCAGAACTAGCTAAGGAGCTTTTTGAAAAAAGCTTCCCACCCCTACACTATCCAGATACACCACCCCAAAGGGGTATTGCCAGAATCTAAGTAGTTTAAAAATCTATAGGAAGAAGAGGAAGAGAAGCAAGTATACAAAACACAGATTGTAGGAGGGTTAGATTAACTTAGTTAAAATAGAATTCAATGGGAATTCCTGTTCCAGCCCACCACTCCTCCCTTCCCCAGAGGGATCTTTCAAAAATGCCAACAGTCTCGGGGCTGGCCTGGTGGCATAGCAGTTAAGTTGTGTGCTCCACTTTGGTGGCCTGGGGTTCACAGGTTCAGATCCTGGGCGTGGACCTACACATTGCTCATCAAGCCACGCTGTGGTGGCAACCCACATACAATATAGAGGAAGACTGGCACAGATGTTAGCTCAGGGCCAATCTTCCTCACATATACACACACACAAATGCTGACAGTCTGCTGATGTCATACTTGAGAATCTCCAGTGGTCTCCAATGCTGACCAGGTTGTCACAAACTGTCCTAAGGCAATTAGGCAACTGACAAATATATCAATTGACAGGTTATTTTAATAAGTATTGGCAGTCTCTATTAGTTAGGCCAAGCATCTTGCATGGTAGATTCACTTTGAGTGGACACCACACTCTGACCGCAGAATCATCTAACTTTCTAGTTGGGCAAGTGACAGCATCCTCTGGCAAGAAGGCACTCAGAACTAATAGCACTCCTGATGTAGAACACAGCTTCCAGCACTGCCTGCTGGACTCCTCCACCTTCTTCAGATAAGGTTCATAGGGCAAGCATAATCTTTCTAGCCAACCATGCATCTTATTTCTAACCTCCCCTACACCAATTAACAAAACCTTAACATGAAGTTTTAGAAAACTATTTGAAATGCTTGGGGAACCAATTTTGAAGTGCAGATTCATGATTTGGATTCTTCACAAGCAAACTAACTACACCTAGGGTGCAAACTGACTACATCTAGGGTATAGATAAAAGTTAATTTATGCCTAAATACATCATATAGCTTATACTAAATTTCTAAAGTACTTTAAAGTAAATTGTCACACAGAAAACAGAACACAGATTAAGACCAAACTCCTTAGCATAGGTCTTTCTCAAACTAACACACACTTCATCTCTGCCATCCCTCCCCCAACATACACAGACAAAAATACACACACACCCTACATGAGACACACCACAGCGCTCCCTGCTCTTGGAATTTGGCGGCCATCATCACGTTTCAGGCCTTTCCACGTGCTGCTTCTTGCCCCCACTTCTCCCTCTGACCAACCTCTCCTCTTCCTTCAAGACCCACCTCCAGGGACCGGCTCGATGGTGTAGCAGTTAAATTTCACGCTCCACTTCGGCAGCCTAGGTTTGCAGGTTCATATACCAGGTGTGACTGACGCACCGCTTGTTAAGCCATGCTGTGGTGGCGTCCCACATATAAAGTAGAGGAAGATGAGCACAGATGTTAGCCCAGGGCCAATTTTCCTCAGCAAAAAGAGGAGGATTGGCAATAAACGTTAGCTCAGGGCTAGTCTTCCTCACACACACACACACACACACACAAAAGACCCACCTCCAATATCTCCTATTCAGGATCCTTTAGGCATCCCTTCCTTCCCAGCCTTGTGAATTTGGTCACGCCCTCGTCCACATTCTGATGGCATCTCGTACAAACCTCCACATCAGCACATCCACAGTGGTACTGTGCTTGCTGTTATCATCTGTCCCTCACTGGACCATGCACATCATAAGACCATGATTTACTGTCTTCGGACCTTCAACACAGCACACCAGGCACACAGCGGGTATTTAGTAGATATTTGTTGAATAAAGGAAATAAAAGTGAAGGTCTGAGAACATTTCATTATTACCTCTTTTCTGCCTAGGAAAAGCAGAGACCTTCCTAATGTGTTCTCAGCAAATGAATTTCTGAAAGACAAATCTGTCACTTGTATATTGTTCTTTCTAGGCACTGAGTCCCAACATGTCATAAAACACCAAGGGTCTTAATGTAATGTCACAACCTTGTCACCTCACGGAATTTATGCATTTACAAACGTGACTTGACGTCACGGTAACAGGCGCACAGGGCTGACGGGGACTTCCACTTTCACACGCCCTCGTGCTGAGAATGCCTGCTGTGGGCCAGCCTTACTGTGGAATGCCCTCTGAGCCATAGCCTTCTGCGCCGGTCAGGTTCAGAAAAATGGAGCTGGACTCTGAAAGGAAACTTTTATCCCAGAAAGACGTGGGAAATCCTCGAAGACAGTCCTCATACTGCATTTGAAGAGTAGAACCTGAAGAGCACAATAAAAAAAGGTTCTACTTTTTCTCATCAGACAAACTGACATCAAACTTACTTAATGGCAGTCCACGGCCTTCTTTTGGAAGAATAATCATTATCAATTATATTATAGTTGGCTTACTTTGAAAGTAAAACAGCCCTGCTGATTCACAAAGTTTCTGTGAAGAATTATGAAATGCATGTGAAAATATTCTGTAAAAAGTAACATCCTCTATAAATGTAAGGTGTACCATAACCACTCTATTACTATGAGTAGTCGTAGTATACACCAGGTAGCAGCAGTAGTAGTGCTTCCTAGTAGTAGTAGCATCACTGCTGCTTCTGTTGCTACTATTGCTACTACTACTGCTATTACTACTACTACCAATAATAAAGCAGTGACTAAGTTCTATTGAGTTTAGTTGCTTTTTCATTTTGGGTAAATAACTTTACATCACACAGAGGCCCCAAAAAAGTGAAATAAAAAGACATCAAAGAAAGATGGCCATCCAAACATGCCAAACAACATACAATTGAGATAATTTTCTAAACAGAGATGTTTAGATCTGGGTCATCAATAAGATTTCTTGTTCTTTAGTTGCATTTTAATATATAAGAGATATGAATTAATAAGCAATAAACAGTCCTTCCTAAATAATCCTATAGCCAAAAATTATGTCATATGCCATCACAGTTAACCTTGTTGGGATTTTTTTACATAACTTAGAATGTGGATATTACAGTCATGCAAAATATTACTTACTTGGCAAGTCACCTCAGACTATTTTCTGAATAAACACTTTACAGGAGTCAAGAATTGTCACCTTAACCTACCATCATTCCTATGTGGAGAGAGAGAGAGGGTGAATGCTAGGTTTCCTGACTCCCTATGCCTCAAAAGTCTAAAAAATAGAGTACATTTGTTTAAAAGGGGAGACATAAGCCTCTTAAAAGAATAACGCCAAATTTTACTAAAGTGTTCAGGTAATTAGCAATGTTTATTTTTTATTTTTCATTATCTTGATTATAACAAATATTATAAACAGTAAATATCATTAATAATCAAATAACTATTAAAATCATTCTATGCAGCAACTGAAAGAAATGGTATATATGAGATACACAGCAACTATTTAACACATTTTCACCTAAAATGAAATTATTTGAAAGCTCACTGCACCTCAAAGGTTTTTCATTGTAAAAATTTTGTGGAGCCTATGAAAATACTTCTAGCCACACACTCATGCATACATACATATATATGATCCAGTTTCTAAGCCAGGTTCATCAGGTGTTCTACAGTCTTCCATCCAAAGCATAAGAGTATTAACACTTTTCCCAGATCATTTTCCAAAGGAAGCAATGTGCTTTTTGAAACAGGCCCTTGGCATCTTCCTAGTTGTTGAAATAAAGACTTATTGTTACTTGCCCTTGAAAAAGAAACATTTATCTATCTATTTCCACCACCACAGTTAAAAGCAATACCAAGTTCACATGTTGTACCTAGCGCCTTTCATCTAAGTAGGTTGAAATTTTAAATCCAAAAGTACTATGGGGAACTTGCAGCAATGGCAGAATGAAGAGGTCAGCAAATCTTCTCTCCAAAAACAATTTTTTTGTTGTTACTGTCCTCAAGTGGATTCCGACTCCTGGACACCCTGCGGACAGCAGAATGGAAGGAGCCCCGCCCAGTCTTTCTGCACCATCCTCTCCCCTTCCGGAGCTCTATCAGACAATGCTCCTTGCTATTCACAGGGTTTTCATGGCCCATTTTTTTCAGAAGTGAGTGGTCAGGTCCTTCTTCCTAGTCTGTCTAGTGTGGAAGCTCCACTGAAACCTGTCCACCACGGGTGACCCTGCTGGGATCTGAAATACCAGTGGCCTAGGTTTCAGCATCACAGCAACATGCAACTCTCACAGGATGACAACTGACAGACAGGTGATGTGGTTTCCTGACTGGGAAAAGAACTCAGGGCACAGTGGTAAAAGCACCAAATCTTAACCACTAGACCACCGGAGCTGAAAAAACTATAAAACTGGGCAAAATTGTCCAAAACTACCATTTCAGGACTCTGAAATAAACCAAAGGCCAACAACAAATTGAGAAGTGTTTAGTCATGAAAAATTGCCAAATTTCAGGTAAGAATGGGAGTCTGTGGCATTCTTTCCTGGAAGGAAATAATAAAAATCAGAGTGGAAATCAATGAAATAAAAAACAAAACCAAAAAATAGAGAAAAATCAACGAAACCAAAAGATTTTGTTTCTTTGAAAACATCAGCAAAACTGGTAAACCTTTAGCTATACCGACTAAGAAAAAAAAGACACAAATTACCAAAATCAGGAATGAAACAAGGGGTATCACTACTAACTATATTACAAGGATTATAAGAGAATATTATGAACAAATTAGACAACTTAGATGAAATGACAAATTCCTAGAGAGACATAAACTACCAAAGTTGACTCATAAAGAAATAGAACATCTGAACAGATCTATAACAAGTAAAGGAATGAATTATTAATTAAAAATCTTCCCACAAAGGGCAGTCCAGCCTCTGTGACTTCACTGCTGAATTCTATCAAATACTTCAAAAAAGAAATAATTCCAGATCTACACAAATGTTATGAAGACTGCCAGGGGTGATTAATGAAATATTTTCATTCATGAAATAAATCTTGATTCGAAGTAGGGAAGCCAATCTGGCCCATCAATGATGAAGAAAAGTTCCAAAACATAAGACATTTCATCATAAGACATTGTCATCAATGTTGCTAATATTTTACCAAAAAGTTTATTGTTTACATGATGGAGTTAGCAAGGTCAGCCACTGCAGAATTCTTAACTGAGCACTGAGAGTCTGAATAACAAGGTGTTGCATAGCACTGACAAAACAAAAGCCAATCTGAGGCAGCCTTGGGCCTTGTCCCGTCAAGTATTTCCTCCAAGATCTGATTTACACCTCCTCTCCTTAAACTTACACTAGCACAGAATTTCTCAAGAAGCCGTACAGTATATTGCTGGGAACTCCAGTCAGTCCGAGGACACCAATAACAAGGCTACAGAAAGACATGGAACCCGAATTGTGAGAGTTAGGAGAATCTGAACTATCATGTAAAGCATCGGTTCTTACATTGTACATGGAGGTTAAGTGACTCGTGTGAAATCACAAAAACAGCCAGGGATGAGATCCTCGTTTAAATGTCTATCTTCCAGAATTTCTGCAAGAAAACCAGCTTTAACTTGCTTGTCACCCTTGCCCCTCCAGGGTCAAGTCTATGATTGCGATAAAAGTACTGGCTTGATCAAATTCATTCCGTACTTATTAAAGCATGTTCCTCGCCATACATTGAGGCAGTACTAAAATGAGTAAGAAATTGCCTCTGCCATCAAGAATTTCAGTTTAGGAGAAAAGATAAGACAACTGCAAATACAAAAGTAGATCAAACATCAGAAAGAAAGTACAAAGTGCAAAGGAAGTTCAAAAAATGAATGTGTTCATGTCAGCTGCAGTGACTAAGAAGGCTGAAGGGAAAGGGCAGCATTTGAGATAAGGCTTGGAACAGGAAGTAGGATTTTGACAGGAGAAAGTGAGGGAAGGACAACTGGAGAAGAGGAACGACACATTGTGTCCAGTCTGACCAAAGCATGGAGTCCAGTTGTTTCGACCTTGTTCTGCCATGATACAATTGACCAACATTCCCCCCGCACCTCCTCCTGCGGGCACTCCCAAAAAGCACAGATAAGATAGGCTGCCTGCCATACACGATTCCCAGTAACCCCGCTCCATCTGTCACTTCCAAGAACATATATCAGAATGCAAACGAATGAGAATGATCTTATAATAATCTTAATCTGCTTTCATTTTTAAGGAAAATAACTTGCTAACTTTAATATAGTTTCTAGTCAAAAAACTGCTTACTACACCGCCCATAATGGATGGGAATAACAGGTTAAGAACCACCCATGTGATGGGAAGTAAAGGTAAAAAACATTGGTCAGAGTTATCCCTGGGTGGTTTCGAATACAAACCAAGGCATTTAAACAGTGAAGAGAAATGATTCAGGCTGCATTTGAGAAGATTACTCTGGAAGTGTAGAGAATGGGATAGCACAGTTAGGAAGTTATTGCAGAAGTCCCAGTTAATGAGGAGTAATAGAAGCCTAAATCAAGACGGTACTGGAAAAAGATGTCGGAATTGAGAAATGTGACAAACATAGAAGATAAGCTTTGTGAGGGCACAGGTCTAACTTGTCACCTCTGTATCTTTAATGGTCTCTAGTTCAATAAATATTTGTTGAATGGGTAAATAAATAAGCAAGATCTTGGTGGCAAGGCAGGATATTATACTGGTGGAGCCAGACTGCTTGGGTTTGAATCCAGCTCTTCCATTTACTAGCTCTATGACCTTGGGCAAGTTACTTGACCTCTCTATGCCTCAGTTTTCCCGTCTACGAAATGGGGTTAATAATGGTTTCTAGATCATAGGGTAGTTTTGAGGATTAAATGAGGTTAATATATAAAGTGTTTAGAAGAATGTACAACACATATACCTGCTATATTGAAGTAGCCATTATTTTTACTAGTGAAACATGTTTTACAGAACCTCAGAAGCGAGAAAAACACTTTGGGGGGAAGAATAATCAATAGTGCTAAGTGTTTATTGGGTGTTCCAGTAGAGGTACCAGACAGTGTGGTTTGTGGCCTGGGAGAAAGGATGAGACTGGACTTAGAGATCTGCCCTCTCCTCTCCCACCAGGCTCCAGTCTTACTAGCCTCTCCCAGTCCCTCCAACAGGAGGGTGTGGGAGGAGTGGTTCCTACCTCAGGACCTTCCCCTGCTGTTCCCTCAGCCTGGACTGAACAAATATTTGTTTAATGATTCAATAGACGAGTTTGTAATGCTTTTGTTTTTTCAGTGAGGAAGACTGGCCCTGAGCTAACACCTGTTGCCAATCTTCCTCTTTTTGCTTGAGAAGACTGGCCCTGAGCTAACACCTGTTGCCAATCTTTTTCTACTTTGTATGTGGGATGCTGCCACAGCATGGCTTGATGAGTGGTCTAAGTCTGTGCCTGGGATCCAAACTGGGGAACCCAGGCCACCAAATCCAAGCATGCTGAACTTAACCACAACGCCATGAACTTAACCATAACGGTCACCAGACCAGACCCTGGAACTCTTTTAAATGGATGATACCTGCTCAATACAAGGGTGACATAGGGAAGCCATATTGTAGAAAAGAAACCATATTGTAACTTTGAATGACCTCTGACTAACTAGATTTTACTGCCCCTCCCAGCTGCTATAAGTTGATAACTTTGTTCTCTTGAGTTCCTTAAGAATGTGATGACCCCTGGGCAGAGTCTATGCTGATAGCCATCTTCAATGACAACTGAAAGATCAGGGGGTAGGGCATTGTTCCAGTCTCTGATGCATGTCCAGTAAAACCAAAGACCATCAGGAACTAAGACCATATGTCTGCCCCCACCTGGAGATCAGATGTCTGCCTCACCTGGAGGTCAGATGGGTGCCCTCACCCTGAGACCAGATGCCTCCCTGACCTGGAGACCAGCCCCTATACAACTGGCCTGTAGTTTTTGTTCTGTAAGATGGTTCTCTGAGACATTAGTCAGCCGTCTTCCCCCTTGCTAGCAAGTTATAATAAACTGCTCTTTCTTTTCCACCATCTTGCCTCTTGATGGTTGGCTCTTGTCTCATGGCAAGCAGATCGTGCCCTTTGTGGGTAACAGAAATCTGGCAACTCTGGTGTGGCCAGCCAACCCCGGACAGGCGACCTGTCGGGTAAGTCCCTAGCTGCTGCTGAGGCCCTCTGTCTCGGGAATCTGCCCTTCCTGCTCTCCCATGCTGCCGCCGGCTGCCTCCTAACTCTCCCTATAGTGGAAAGACAAATGGCTACCTCTGGTGGGCCAACAGGCTCACATCTGGAATAGGGTAAGTCACCTTGGTGGTGCACCACTGAGAATTTTCCTTCCCCTCCATCTGGAGTCCCCTTTTTGAGAAGGGGGACCTTCTGGTTAATAGGGTGCCCTGCCAGAGTGGGAAGACATATAGGACTCCACCCAGAATCTAGGAACTGGTTCAGTGGTGTCTGGTTTGTCTGTGTCTGTGTCTGTAAAGAGCCTCAGGATCAGACGTCTTTTGGATTTGGGTGAGTAACCTCGTTAAAATATGTCTGTACCTAAAATTGTCGAATACCTCATCAGGATAGTGGGTTAGAGTCCCCACTGGTGAGATTTGGTTGCTGGGTTAAAGTCCCAAGGCTAGGATTGTGGGAGACAATATAAAGGTTACAGCTGCTGGCACACTCAAAAGGATTGGGTTAGAGTCCTGAGCTCTGGGTTAGAGTCCCAGAGTATTGGATTTTGGTGTCTGTTCATGTTTGTCTATGTCTGGCTTTTTATTTGTTAAAATTGGCTGTTTGGAGACTGAGTTTCTCGGTGATGGTAACAAACTCTTTAGAAATTACCTTATTTGTTATGGTCACCTTGGGAAAAGCCCCCTAAAATGGAGATAACTGTAAACAGCTAGGAAGATAACCCAGGATAATTTAAAGTTACAGTGGCCATTTTGGGCTCCTTTTGAGCTCTTGAATTGAGAAATAAATCTTTAAAGAGTCAAAGGCTCCACCCCTGGGAGCTCTCCTCTGGTCTCCAGGCCTGATCACCCCAGCAACCCCAAGAGAGGTGCCCTCTCTTGGCAGTTCTGGTTTCTATTAATCTGTTTGGGCACCTGGAGTGATTCCATGTTGGCCCGTGGGTCAATCCTTTGACTGACAAGGCTGACATTTCTGGTCTCAGAGAGTCCGAGCTTTACCTCTGGGAGCTCTCATTTGGTTTTTGGGCACCTGGAAGTGATTCCAGGTTTCCACTGGGCCAGTCATTTGACTGACAATCTGGAACCCTGTTTTGTCTCCTGTCAAGAACACATTGAGTATTTTAGGCAACTACTGAGTCAGTTATGGGAACAGGAGACCTGTATTCTGTAAACTGTCCTGCCGGGGTTGTGTGCCCCAGCACAGGAACTGTGACCCTTATCTTGATAATCCTTGGGAAGAGGCCCTGAGGGCAAGGACTTTTCCCCTCGTTCTCTTCTTTCTCTGTCTCATTCATCACCTCCTCTCTCATTAGCAAGCCGAGGTTAAGTTTGGTCTAGACCTGAGCAGAACCTGGACCTTCTGTAAAGTTGAAAACTTAAAAACCTTTTGCCAGTGACTTAACTCTCAACCCCGGCGTTGGGAGCCCCAGCCCCCAGCCCAATGCAGGCCTTTGCCTCTTGCCTCCCTGGCTTGCTTTGTGCCGGCTCAGGGACTAAGTGCCCAGGCTGAGTGGGACTTGACTAAATCTTATAACCATATTGAAGCCCACCATTGGGCTCTGTGCCCATCTCTGTGCCTGCCCATGGAGTGTGCGCTTAGGAGGAAGCCACTGCTGAGGGCATCTTGGAAGCCAAAAGAGCCACAATACTGGTGAGCACAGGTCAAGTAGTTAAGAGCCACTAGGGCACTCGCTACCTCAAGAAGTCTCCCGTGAAAGGATAAGTTGGTTACGGAATGCGGTAGATGACACAGGTACCCCCACCAACCTCAAGAAAATGTCCATGCAATGGTGAGGTACTCTGTAAAGCATACACAACCCACAACCCTGTGGCACTTCCACCCTAGGTATTAGTCTGGCTCTGAGAGACCCAAAGCGTGGCTAAAGCTGTTAATGTGAATATGAGATGAGGTGTTTTTTTCTTTTCTCTAGTGCTATATCTTGAGAAGCTTGATTTTGTGACCTCTCTGGTCTCTGACATCTGGACACATCTTAGTGGCCAGTCGAGTAGACTGGGGTTCTGGGACACACTCTTTGTCTGGCTATGTCTGCTCTCAGGGAAGTTTGCCATAAGGGGTCCCATTTGCTTTTGTGAGGGATCAGAATTGGCCACCCCAAAATATGTCTCTTTACCTTGAATATTTTCTCTGAAAGAAACTTTGACCTCCCCCCCACCACTAACTGCCTAAAAGGATTTAAGATAGAAGTCCTGTCCCCAGGACAGGCGATCACCTTGGATAACTCTGGGTATTGATAGACTGGGAGGGTCCTTGCTAAGCCCACTCTTATCAAAGTTCTGTTTACCAAACATTTACATCTGTAAGGGAAATCTCCATTTGTAAAGGTATCTCCTTCTCTGTACTGGGAAGAGAGGGGGATGACCTCATCTCTAGAAACCTGTCAATGTGGAAGGCAGGGCCGTAAATCTGCATAATAACCTTACTCTTGCTTACTGTGCTTTTCTGGTAATCTCCCACAGCTGACTCCCCCAGTCCGCCAACATCCTCCTTTACCTTTACCTGAATATGCTATTTAAGAGGAAAACCTCTGCCATTTTGTCGAGTTATCCAGTTTTTCCAGGTCTCTTCCATGTATACATGTTATAAAGTTTTGTTTGATTTTCTCCTGCTATTCGGTCTCATGTCAATTTAATTTGTAGCCCAGCCAGAAGGACCCAGAGTGGGTAGAGGATAGTCTTCCTCCCCTACATTTTCATAAGGGGCCTTTGTTGTCTCAACCTTTGTTGCTTGTTGTACTTTCTTATTTGGGGAAGTAAATTCTCTGGATCTCTTTTGGGGATGCCTTTTGCATCCATGGTTAAGCTTTGGTATGAGTTGCTGTTAAGATTAAGATCCTACTCATCAACGTGGCCAGACGATGGATTGTTTAAATTGGAAAAACTTCTAAATTGGGAAAAAGAAATTGTGAGAGCTCTCATCATAATTGTTTTATTGGTACCTACAAAAGGCCAAGTTGGAAAAAAAAAGGAAAAAATAATGACCAGCCTTAAGACTTTAACTCAGGTTACAATTAAACTGAGAAAATGTAAAAGTATAAATGTTGATAAGATTATAAAGGTTGGGATGTTTGAGCTAATTTTATATAAGGAAGTAATATCAACTTTGCCTAAGTATGTTCTAAAATGTCTGGGAATGCTTCCCCTGTCCAAAATTATAAAACCAAGACCTATTGATAAAGTCCTAATGAAAGCTATGATTAGAGGTATAAGAGTTGATGAAATTTTGTAGAAAAACTGATATTTTTACAGTTTTATGTGAAGTGATTATATCTCTTTTTGCCTGATTGTATTATAGATTGTATTGTGGGAATAGACATTGTGTCTCACAGGGCATATTTTCCCTGACTGTTGGAAAACAGCATATAAATCTGCTCTTCAGTGTTAATTCAACTTACAAAAAGGAAGTCAATAGGGTTGCCTGAGCCCACACTGTGTGAGATAAAAACTAGAGGCTAATATCAGGTGCTAATAAAAAGGATAATAAAAGCCACCCCCCAAGGTAAATTGGTCTAGGGTTAAGTTGTACACTTAAAAAAAGGGCCCTTGTTAAATGCATTGTGCAGACTTTAAAGGTGTGACACGTCCTGAAGTTTTAGAACCTATAAATCTTTGATTCACCTCTTAAATTAAAAATTTCCCTGATAAAAAGAAACAATTGGAAGGGTGTAGCTGGAAGGGTGGATCAACCCTTTTTGTCATTCAAAATGTAATCCAGTTCTTTGGGGGAATTCCTAGGAAAGAGAAACCTAGGGGGAATTTCCTAGGCCAGGAGAGCCTAGGGGGAACTTTTGGAGTGAATGGGGCAGGCTGACCTTTTTAATTTGGCTTTAAATTGGAAAGAATTGTGTTTATAAAGCCTGAACAAACTGCTTGATAGAGAAATGAGAGTCTGAACTTGTTCAGCTCCTAAGAGAAGGGACACGAGCTCCTCCCAACTGAAAGGCGCTCTCAGGTGACTAAGAACCTGGTGGGAGTGTCTGAGCTTGAGCCTCAAGATGTGCAGTGGTCCCATAGGGAACTCCAGTATCATTCACGTGAATTAACTAAAGGCTTCTCCGGGGAGGTGCATATGGGGTTGGTCACCCACGAGCTCTGAGCCCCAACAGGGAAGGAAAAACCGAGGCACATAAGAGAATGTTTATAACCTTCCTTCAGGGTGTAACACTCACAAGCAGCACACTTCTGACCCACTACACTGTCCTTAGATGTTCAGACTTTATAGCAAAACAAAACCAAAAGAAAAGCGGGAAATCGAGCTTCTGAAAGCCCGACCAGTTCCCAAATGGCCAGCCTCCCCTCCAAACTCCAGAGACTTGTGCAAGTGCTTAAAAAAAGGGGCCTACAACTAAAAGACAGAAAAAAATGGTAAAAGAAGCTTTTGCAGAGGCAAATTCCTAAAATTTTTAAAACTGAGGCTATAAAATCTTTGTTGCATCTGTCTGTTGTTTATGTGTGTGTCTATATGTGTTATATGTGTGTGATATTTTACCTCTGGATGGTATGGCTAAAATTAGGAGATCTGTTTAATTGGCCTAAAGTAAGTGCTTACAAAAAAAATCATTTCTAAATGCAACTAACCCAAATGTCTTTCAAGTTAACACATATGAAATAATCTTTGGTAAATGAAAGCTTGTTTAAATTTGTTGGTTTGATTAAAATAGACATGTCCTCAGAGTTATCATCACTGGCTATAATGCAGACATGCAGCCTTTATTCTATGTTTATTGGTCAAATAACCTGGTGTTATCTCTATTACAAAACTGGTTAACAAAAATAATAACTTCAAATGATAGTTAATTTTGTCTAATGTCTCATGAAGTTTTCGTGGGTAATATAAACATAATCTTTGGAAATAAATGATTTAGATAGGTGGAAATGGGTAAGAATTTTTGAATACAATAATTACGTTTTATGATCTGTACACTTGAAAAGAATAGCTTCCAAATTCCTTTTGGTAACTTAAAACTTTAGAGTTTTGCTAAATTAAGTTAATGATAAAAGTTTGTTGAGTATCTGGGTCATTTTCAAATAAGATAAAATACTGAAACATTATTGCTAAGCATATCTAAGTTTATCTACTTTTGGCTTATTACAGAAAAACTAAAAGGTGTTTTGGGTCTATTGGTAAGCATGCCTTGTGTTTTATTAAGATTGTACTATCAAGTAACATGTTTCTAGAAATTATGAGAAGTGTTTGTAGGTTTGTCAGGCCACAGAATGCTAACGTAAAAGAAAGTTTCTAACTAGTTACTTCTTAGTTTTTGCTTAAAAATTAAAGTTTCTAAGGGTTAAAAATTCTAATATGTGATTAAAGCTACTAAAAATTAAGGAAAATATGTTTGTATTCAAGGAAAGTGCAATATGTTTTCAGTAAAGAAGGTATAAAGAATGGAAATATTTTTGTTTGTTTTGCTAAGAAAGATAAATTTGGGGGCCAGCTCAGTGGCATAGCAGTTAAGTTCGCAAGCTCTGCTTCAGCGGCCTGGGGTTCATCGGTTCAGATCCTGGGCGTGATGATACACCGCTCATCAAGCCACGCTGAGGTGGCATCCTACATACAGCAACTAGCAGGATGTAAAACTATGGCATACAACTATCTACTGGGGCTTTGGGGAGGAAAAAAAAGGAGGAAGATTGGCAACAGATGTTAGCTCAGGGCCAATCTTTCTAGAAAAAAAAAAAAAGAAAGATAAGGGCTGCCTGGTGGCGCAGCAGTTAAGTTCGCGCTTGGCAGCCCGAGGTTCGCGGGTTCGGATCCCGGGCACCTGCGGACGCACTGCTTGTCAGCCCTGCCGTGGCAGCGTCCCATATAAACTAGAGGAAGATGGGCACGGATGTTAGCCCAGGGCCAGTCTTCCTCAGCAATAAAAGAGGAGGATCGGTGATGGATGTTAGCTCAGGGCTGGTCTTCCTCGCAAAAAAAAAATATATATATATATGTAATCATTTATTAAAAAAAAAAAGAAAAATAAATTTGTCCTAGTACTAGAAGGGAAGAAAGGAAGGCATGGGACAAATTCTGAATGTAAAAAGTAAGTGAAAGAAAGTTTGAAAGTAAAACCCTGAGGAGTTTTATGCATGGTCAGGTTGGCTAAGATTAAACTAAATCCAATTAAGTACATGATTTTTTTGTGTGTGTGACAAAGACCAGCCCTGAGCTAACATCCGTTGCCAATGCTCCTCTTTTTGCTGAGGAAGACTGACCCTGGGCTAACATCTGTGCCCATCTTCCGCCACTTTATATGGGACTGCCACAGCACGGCTGACAAGCAGTGCGTCGGCCAGTGCCCAGGATCCGAACCCGTGAATCCCGGGCTGCCAAAGCACGAACTAAACTGCTGGGCCACCGGGCCAGCCCCCAAGTAAATGAGTTTTAATGTCAAAAGTAAGCTAGTGCAAAATTAAAATTTGGTCTTCTTTCTCTTAAAAGCATCATTTTCTTAAACTTTTCATCTGAGAGGTTATAAAAGGTTTTTCTTTACCTTTGAGTAAGTCTACCTAAAAGACAGAAAAACTATTTTAAAATAATTTCCTATGTTCAAAAGGACTGAGGTCTCTCTATTAAGATTTTTTTGACCCTTTTAACTCTCTGTTTGTCCTTGACTGTTTCTGTTGTCACTTTGATTGAATGGATAACGAGCATTGTTTCACAGTGACCGTTGTTTCCTACTTGATCAAGTGTTTTAAAACCTCTTGATATTTTTGACAAGCTTCCCCCACAAAAAATATTCAAATCCTGAATGAAGTCTTTCTTTTGACCTTATTTGGTATGTTAAATTACATGGGAAGCATTGTCAAATAAGTGATGATAAATCTTCTTAGGTGGAAAATGTTATTGATATAAGTGTTTTAAAAATTATAAAACATTCCTAGAATTCTGATCTCTCCTGGTTATTAGTCATAATTCTAGTTATTATCTTAAAGTGTTGTTTAAGACTAATATGCAAGCTAAAGTAATAATGGCTCAACAACTCAAGATGGTCGATCAATTTTATGACTCTGGATGAATTTCTCTTTCTGATATAGACTATTTCTGATAAGGCTTAAGAACTTATTTTAAAACAAGTCTTTTCTATAACTGTAAACAATGTAATCAGAGTCACAAAAAGCACATGTACAATGCTTGCACAATCTAAAATTAATTGAAAAACATATGAAAAGCTTCCTCTGTTTAATATGTATATATTTATGTTTGTCCACTATATTCCCCCAGTGTGGGTAACTAGGCAAACCAACGGGATAAAGGCCTAGCACTGAGGGATTTGAGGGACCCAGGGCAGGCAGCAATCACCCTGGCATCAAGGGATGATATTTTAATCATCAATGCTTTCTATGGAAAAAGGGGGGAAATGATAAATAAGTGGAGAGCAATAGGGTGTATTGGAGTATATGAGGGAGCCATTTGGTTTAAAATTAATTTGGCTTAACCCAATTTTTTTTACAGAAAGTCCTGACTGGCCTGTTGGGCAGGCTTTGTACATCTGCTTTAAACATTTACAATGCCCCAAAAGTCAAGATAGAGATGTTGCCTTCTCTCTCACCCCAGCATCTCTTTATAAAGAAGAATTTCTTCCCAATGAGGTATGGCTGTACTTACTAATAGATCCTTTAGCGCTGGTCTTGTTACATCTTCTGTTCAGGTTCAAGATTCTT
>PVID01016233.1:0-20278 GCA_004025025.1 Tapirus terrestris
AAAAATTATATAAGGTTATATAAATTATATATAAATAGTAAATTGTATAATATAGTATATAGTATATATTATCATAAATATTTTAATGATATTTTTAAAATGTTTAAGATATTTAAAATATATTAATATAATATAAACATCTTATATTTATTACATATTAATAAATTATATTTATTATATATTTACTATTCATTATATAGTTATATTAAACATATCTTTAATATATTTATAATGTTATATATTATATCATAAACATATTTATATATTATTATTTTATGTCGTATATTAATATTTATATATTACTTATATATTATATATAACATTATATATCATCGATGTATAATAATTATAAATATATAAAATTAAACATTATTATTGTATATACTATGTATTATATATACTACATACATATTAGAGTCTTATATAATCGTGATCTGTTACGTAACATTATGCAATATATAATGAAATACCATTTAATTACACTGTCACATATAACTGCCTAGTAATCAACAGAGAATAACAAGGGTCCACGCTGACAGGTGAAAAGCTTGTGTTTCCACTTCCCGCAGGTAAGATCCTGGAGGCCCTGGACCGGGAGCTCCTGGCCAACCGCACGCTGGTGTACTTCACCTCCGACCACGGGGGCCGCCTGGAGGCACAGGACGGCGGGGCCCCGCTGGGCGGCTGGAACGGCATCTACAAAGGTGATGGGCAGAGAACTGACCCGTGTCAGTTTAATACCTCTGTAACGTCCACTTAGCGTTGCTTTCCAGTTAATTCATTTGCAAGTGCTGTTTGGAGGTTTTAATGTAAGTTTTAGTCTCTGAGGAAGCTAGGTGAAAAAAGGCTGCAAATTGGGGGGCAATTTCCAAGAGTTTAAGACAAAATTGTCTGAAGTAAAGAAAGGCTCATGAGAGTAAATACACAGGGTCTCAGTGAGCATCTAAAGGAAGTTTCTGAGCCTCCACACTATTGACATTTGGGGCTGGACCGTTCTTTGTGGTGGGGCATCCTATGCATTGTAGGGTGTTGAGCAGCATCCCTGGTCTCCACCCACCAGAGGCCAGTAGAACCCACCTCCCTCCAAATTGTGACAACCAAACATGTCTCTAGACGTTGCCCACTGTCCCCTGGGGTCAAAGTCATCTTCAGTTGAGAACCATTCGCTGTAGAATAATACTCAGTTGAATACCCAAATTTGGGTTTTCAATTTAATAGAGTCTATCATGTTATGGTTATGCTTCCAAGAGTGTTATAGTGATCAGGTAAGGAGGTATTCATTTACCTTTGATGTGCTCCATGCTGGATTACCCAACAAATCCACTGAGCCTGCTCTTCGGGCATCAGCAAAGCAGTGCCAACAAAAAGACGAGTTTAAAAATACGTTTGATATCTGCCGTTCCCCTCCCACCACACCCATCAAAGAAACTAGTCCCTTCCTCCTTCTTCCCTGTGGGGGATCCCTGGATAAAGTCAAAATGCTTTACTTTATCTCTCAAGGCTCACCATAACCAAGGTAAAACGTGTTTTCTGGTCTTGCTTTGAACTGCATTTACTTTTCCATCTTTTTGAGCCCCATCTGATTCCAATAAGGACTGAAGATTTGCCAGCTCCTGGAATGTTCTGTTTTCTCGTGCTATTGAAAGACCGTGGCGTTCGTTGGCACATAATAATGTACTGTGTTAGGACAGCACTTGTTTTTATTTATTATTACTTGAGTGCTAGAAGTTCACAACTTGAGTTGTCACTTCAAGGGAGGCAGGAAGTATCTCTCACAATTTTTTGTATCTCTCTCTCCGTGAATTGAGCGTGGATGTGACAAGCAAAAGCAAAAGTTGCGTCTAGATTTGATTTCCAATTCAGTGGAGAATGGTATGGTTGAGTTGAATCCATCTTTGGTTGCAGGTGGCAGAGGGATGGGCGGATGGGAAGGCGGGATCCGAGTCCCGGGGATATTCCGATGGCCGACGGTCCTGGAGGCTGGGAAAGTGATCGACGAGCCCACGAGTCTGATGGACATTTACCCAACGCTGTCTTATGTGGGTGGAGGGATCCTGCCCCAGGACAGGTATGGAAACAGTGCCTGCTCCTAACCTGGGGAGATAGACTTGGCGCACATGTGGATGTATTAGATAATTTTATACGTGTGTGGGAACCATGTTACTTAGTTTTCAATATTCAGGCAAGACGACTGGACATCTTTCTCCCCTTAGTTCATTGTGGAAGACTTGCCTATTTCTCTTTTAGAACATGTCTTACTTTCTCTCTCATATAATACTTAACACAGGCACGGGCTTGCTTGTCCTCATGGGTATGATCTGACCCTCATTCATTTTTACATCCCTCACAGCATCTAGACCATTAAGCAAATATTTAAGTGAAATACTGAATAAATGTAAGTCTGCGTCAATGTGCGTGTGATGAATTATGCCGTATTTCTCTGTGGGGTTTAAAATCGATAAATGTGTTACACGCTTTAAGGGTTTAATTCCATGTGTGTGGTGGGGAGATGGTTCCTATTTTCTTTGGCGGAGTTTTACTTGAATCAAATGAGTGTAAAGAGCTGAACTTTCTAATCCATGACATTCATTCATAGTGTCTTGCAAGGTATCAGAATAATACTTCCCGCTGCTCACCTCTCGCATTGTCTTAGAAAATGTGTAGTAAGTTTTATTTCCTTTTCTTTTTTTTGTTATAAAATGAGTGATGTGTAGAACGTTTTAGAAAGTCCTTTCTCCTCTTCTTCCTCCTCCTCCTCTTCTTCTTCTTCTTCCTCTTCTTCCTCCTCCTCCTTCTGTTATAGGATACGTGACTAAACCATACCTCTCTCACCACGTTCTGCCTTTCCCCTTCTCTCCTAAGAGTGATTGACGGCCGGAACCTGATGCCTCTGCTGGAAGGCAGGGTCTCCCACTCGGACCATGAATTCCTCTTCCACTACTGTGGGGTCTACCTGCACACAGCCAGGTGGCACCAGAAGGACTGTGAGTATGAAGATGGTGGACACGTGGGAACACAATAAGGACACGGTCCCACCTCCTTTTTCTCTTGGGGGAAGTTACACTATGTGCAAATAACACCCAGCCATAGTGGTTCTTTTTCTTAGGGAAGTTACTTAAGCAGCCATTGCACTACAGTAGGATTTTAGAGGGTTGTGTGTGTGTGTGTGTGTGTATGTGTGTAAGCTCATGTGCATGAATACATCAGAAGGAGAAAATGAATATCCACAACTAAGGACACTGAGGTAGTTAGCAAGAAGGCATAAACTTCAGTCTAACTTACACATCAGTCACTAACTGCCTCCTTTCGAGTCGTCATCTCTGTCCTACCTTCATGCTATAGGATTCATGTAAGCAAATATAAATTAACAATTGATAGTGATTTCCTCACATCTGTAAAGAAAGCTCTTTCAGGGACATTTAGATAATGTTCTAGAATTCTCACTTGATTGGACTTGACTTACTTTGCAGGGTAGATACGGATTTTGTCCCATGCAATCCGTCACTTGTGGTGTGATCCAATCTCCATGTCAGTAGGGATGTCTCCCACATAAAACAAAAACAAACAAAAGTCTCTTCCTTTTAGATTCTGTATCAGTGAGAGACATGTTCAATGGTAGGTAACAAAAGAAAACAGCCCTCCCAAACAACAAACGCCTCCCAAATTTAATTATAGAGGGTTAAACAAATAGAATTTAATTTATCTTTCATAGTAAGAATTCCAGAAGTTGGACGCACAGGGCTGCTACAGTGCTCAATGCCATGACTGGGGTCTTGGGCTCTATTTCTGTTTCCTTCCAGCCATCTCTGGAATGCCAGCTTTCATTCTTATGCTTCTAACCCCGTGGTTGCAAAGTGGCTGACGTTCCTCCAGGCATCAGTTCTGCCCTGCGCACGGAAAGGAAGGGAAAGAGCAAAGGGGGTGAAGAATACGGCCAGATGATTGAGTCCAATTTTTGAGGAAAGCACAGCTTTTCTGCAAAACCCCTCCAGTGGATTTCTGTGTAAACCTCATTGACCAGAGGCTGGGAAATGCTTATGATGTTTTCTGCCTAAAATTGACCTCTGGAAATAGAATTGCTAACCATTCATATAGAAAGAAAGAAAAGAAAGGAAGGAAATAAGAGGAAGTGAAGGAGGAGTAAAAGAACAAAGAATGATTGATCTTGCCAAACGACCTTTGCCAATTTCAGATCTGAAAGTGTTCTATAGCCTTAAAAATTTTTCCACTTTCCTGTGCCAAGTCAGATCAAGGTAGTGATTTGAATTAGAATTTCCACGGTTAGAGTGGCTTTCAGATAATAACTATTGTGTCCAGATGCTCTCGTGTTAAGTTACACAGAAAAGTCTGCAAGTTTGCAATGAAACCGTGCATTGTTCTTGTAGTTGAGGAAATGCTGTTATTGCTGTGTAATTCTGTGCAAAAGAAGATTGTTAGCAAAAACATTTGAGAAATATGTTTCTGATGGAAAGATTCTTAAAATAATAAGAAATATGACATTCCAATGGAGCTCTGCTTTCCAGGTTCAACTGTGTGGAAGGTTCATTACGTGACTCCCAAATTCTCCCCAGAGGGAGCTGGCGCCTGCTACGGAAGTGGCATATGTTCGTGTACTGGAGATGTCACCTACCACGACCCTCCACTGCTCTTTGACATCTCAAGAGATCCTTCTGAATCCCAACCTCTTAACCCTGACAATGAAGTGTTATTTGACTCCGTGGTCAAGAAAATCGAGGCGGCCATAAAAGAGCATCGTAGGACACTGACACCTGTCCCACAGCAGTTGTCCGTGTTCAACACCATTTGGAAACCGTGGCTGCAGCCCTGCTGTGGGACTTTCCCCTTTTGTGGGTGTGACAAGGAAGATGACATCCTATCCACTGCTTGGTGAGCAGAAAGGGACCACTTGTTACCAACCACCAACACACTATTACAAAGGTCATGGGAGCAAGGCTCAGCTGACTCATTCATTCCATTTGGGATCAAAAAATGATGCCCTCCAACTTTTTTTTTTCTCCCAAAAGCCCCAGTGCATGGTTGCCTGTCCTAGTTGTAAGTCCTTCTAGTTCTTCTTTGTGAGCCGCCACCACAGCATGGCCACTGACAGACCGGTGGTGTGGTTCTGTGACCAGGAAATGAACCCGGACTGCCAAAGCAGTGAAAGCACCAAATTTTAACCACTAGGCCATCAGGGCTGGCTCCCTACACCATTTTTCTAAGCCTTAGATTTTAGTTCTCCCTTCGAGTCATGTGCAGGAGCTCAGTGGAATGAAAGTGAATCCTTACACCAGTGAATCTGAAGTGGAGCAATTGTTTTATCCTGTTCTTATATAATTGTGTCCTTCCTCAAGGAAAAAGACAGACCAAGGTGGCCTTCTGCAGATTCTTCTGGATTTGAGGTTCCTAAAAGACGATTAGAAGTAGCAGATCCAATGTCATTGTTTTTACATGTTAACATTAGAAAGTTCTCCTTGCAGATTCTAACTCCCTGATTTCCCTTTTCCTTTCCTTCTCTACCATCTTACAAACATTTGGTTTTGAGACAAAATGCCTGGCTATAGGTTTTGGCTCTGCACCCTGCTATCCATGTGACTGGGGAGAAATTTCTGTGTCTTGGTTTTTTCATGGGTAAAATGGAGAAAACCAGTGTCTCTTTCACAGAGTAGCTGTGAGCGTTACATACATTAATTCATGTGAAATCCCCTAGTGTACAATAAGACCTCAATAAATGTTATTATTATGAATGTTGTAATTGTTGTCAATTGCAATTAGTTATATTTCCTGAAGTACGGAATAGGAAGAATGGAGAAAGTCCATTTTTAAAGTAAAATAGAGAAAAATGGTTGAAAAAAATTTTTAATTGATGAAAGGCATTCAGGAAGCACACTTGGAAAGTAAATACAAGCAGAATAAACAAAAATAAATTCATAACTTGAATCATCACAGGGAAACTGCCTACAGAATAAAAAGTATTAAACTAATGTAGACTTAAACGGCTCCAAGGAAAGCCACAGACAATAGAACAATCTTTTCAAACTATTGAGAGAAACTATCAACCCAGAGTTACATACGTAACTAAATTATTCAATAATGGCAGTGAAATAATTAAAAACACAGAAAACTATTATTGTGGAATTTTCCTATCCATTTATTTAACTCTGTTTCATGTATTTTGAAGCTCTGGGATTAGAAGCTTTTAAAAAAACTGTTTTACCTCCCTGATGAATCAAACCTTTGATCATTATGCAATTTATGTCTTTGTATCTCTTTATCTTGAAGTCTAATTAAGCTGAAATGAACATAGCCACTTCACCCTTCTTACACTTAATGTTTAAATAGTGTACGTTTTTTCTTCCATTACTTTAACCTATATGTGGCTTTATATTCCTAGACATCATATAATTGGATTTTGCTTTTTAATCCATTCTGATAATCTCTGATATTAACTAGGATGTTTTGTCCATTAACATTTAGTGTAATTTTTGATATAGTTGGATTTTGGTCTTCTAATTCTTTTTGCCCCATCTGTTGCTTTTTCTGTCTTTGTTGGGTTCACTGATTTTTTTTTTTCTATTAGAATGTTCTTTTATCTTTTTGCTATTCTTCTTTGCATTTTTTAGTGTTAGATCTAGCAAATATAAATACATGTTTAGCTTATTGTGGTCTAATTTTAATATGGTATCACTTCACATAACATGGAAAAACTTTGCTACTCTGTAGATTTATTTACCAATACTCCATTGTTCTTGTGCTCTAGGTGTTATATGTATTACATCTACATATGTTATCAAGCCTCCAGAGAGCACAATACATTTGCTTTAAATAAGTCCTATGTATATTAAAGAAATCAAGAGAAACATTTTATGTTTAGCTCAATATTCACTATTTCTTGTGCTCTTCATACATTTCTAGGGATTCATATTTTCATCTGGCTTCATTTCCCTTCAGACTAAAGATAATACTCCAGGATTTTTATAGTGCAGGTCTTTAGATGATGAATTCTCTTAGCTTTAATTATTTCTTTGATATATTTCTGGAAATGTTATTCTATCTTCATTCTTGAAAGATATTTTCACAGGTTCCAGGTTTATATGTTGGTTTTTACTTTATTTCACCAGTTTAAAGATGTTGACTCCTCTGTCCTGTCCCCCAATATTTCTCATGAGCATTTGGCAGTCATTTGAATTATTATTCCCTTGTATCTCATGTGTCATTTTTCTTGGGCTATTTTCAAGATTTTTTTTTTCTATGTTTGGTTTTTAGCATTTTGTCTATTATTATTTCAGCATTTTATTTTTAGCAGTATGCCTACTTTTGTCTATTTATGTGCCTAGATGTGCTTTTCTTCATATTTATCCTACTTGGGGTGTGCTGAGCTTTTCGAATCTGTAAATTTATATCTTGTACCAAATTTTGGAGTTTTTTTTCTTCAAAAAATTTTTCTATCCTGTTCTCTCTCCTTCTCCTCTCTAACTCTAATGTAGACATTTTGATATTGCCTTATAACTTTCTGATACTTTATTTAATTTTACTCTTTTTTTCCAATCTTAAAATTGGATAATTTCTGTTGATCTATTTTCAAGTTATTAACTCTCTCCCCTTGTGCTCTGTTTAGTTCTTAGGCACAGACTGTAACTTTTTATTTAAATTCTACATTTCAATTCTAGAATTTACATTTAGTTCATTTTTATAGTTACTATTTCTCTCTTGAGGTTTACTATCTTTTTATGTATTATGAACACATTTTTCTTTATCTCATTGAGCAGAGAGATAATAATTGCTGTAATGTCCTTGTAAGTCATCTTGGGGTTGGTTTCTGTTGATATTTTAATTTGTTTGTTTTACTCTTGAGAATGTCTCGTTTTCCTGACTGTATATACATCGAACAATTTTGGACTCTATTTTGGACACCATAAATGTTATGCATAGGGATTCTGGTTTCTGCTACATTCTTCAAAAGAGTGTTTTAGCCGGCAATAAACTTGGTTGGACTCAAATTGTAAACTCTGGCTACTAGGTGGGAGCTCCAATCTCAGCTGAGATCTTTTATCTGTAACTGGTAATTTTGTGTTTTCCCTTCATGTGTGTGGTTCAGATGTCAGGCACAGATCTGGGCAGAGTTTATCTACAGTGTTTGCAACTCTCCTTCTCAGATTCTTTCCTTCCTGTGATTTTTCACCTCCCTTTTCAGCAGTTGTGGATGCATTGAACTCTATCCTCTAATTCTTCATGCAACAGTAACTGCAGATTTTCTGAGTTTTAGCTGTCCCTTGTGGTATCACCTGTAGGTTCCTATCAGATTAAAAACTGAGTGCTCACACCATGTTGGTCCATGCTTCCAAATGTTGAGTCTCCTCTAGAATCTGCCTGTTTTTATTCACTGTTCAGAGCCATCACTACTTCCTTTTTGTATTTTGTGCAGAGATGATAGCTATTATCTTGGGCAAGATAGGTCTGGTAGGACCTGACTTCTCCATTCTTGAAGTAGACATCGGAGCAATGTTTTTGAGCCCACAGTTTTGGGGACCAAACATTGCAATACTTCAGCTCCTCCATGCTCAATGACACGACCACATTTTTGTAACTCAGTTTCATGGGTAAATCTTGGAAGTTGTGAAGTGCTCATGACCCGATCACAGCATGTTCTTGCACCTGAGGATCTTTGTCTTGGTGGAAAAACAGGCTTATTTCTTGCTTGCAAGAAATAAATTAGCCAACTTTACTAAGTAAACTAAGCCCTCAGGCCAAACTTACCCCACCTCTGAGGAGAGTCACCCGTTTGTAACCTTGTAGTGTCTCACCTGCCAAATGTAGATCATCCAGCCTCCTCATAAAGGTTAGTCATAGGCATCGTGAATTTCCTTGTGATGCAAATTCCACACAACTATTATTGACATTGTAATAACCATAAGAATTTCACATTCATTAAGTATGGAAATTTGCTCCTTGATCTCAGAGGGTTACTGTTAATCACTATTATGTTTTAGAAATACATAGTTGTTTCTTCATTACAGATATCTCAGTGTCCTCAGTAATTGTAATATCTTTTCCTTCTACAAATAGACCTGTAGATTTTTTCCCTGCAAGTTTAAATTGTGATGGACATTGCTTTTGTAAACATTGATATTTAAAAATAAAACTGTTATATTACTCTTTAAAATGCACTTAATTCGGTTTAAATGCCGTAAGGTTTTGACACGCATCCTTGGCTATGTAATAAATATCCGAACAAGCTTCTCTTTAAGAGACTGAAATTTCCATAGTTCTTTGTGTCTCTCAGAGCTCCTATTTCCATCTCCATTTTCCCCACAGAATTTCCTCCTATTAAAAAATGTGTCTTATCTTGAAAAATCTTATGTAGATCACCCACTTAAAGAGAGAGAGAACGATCGCTATCAGGCTTAAAGAAGAGACATAACTAGAAATCCTACAGACATTAAAAGGAAAATGAAAGACCAAAACATTTGGCAATTTAGATGCTCTGTGTGCTGTGTCAATGCATATGTTCCATAACCAATCTAGAAGTCAAAATTGGGGTGAGTTTATTATGAGCCAACCCTGAGAACCATATAGCCCAGGAGAGTCCTTTCACAAAGGAAAGGAGCCCTCCAACGAAGTAGGCTGTACAGTGATTATATACCGTCAAAGAGCACGCATCACATGTGATGGGAATGTCCCTTTTACAACAGTCACGAGATTGCTTTGCCGACACAGCAATTCGGTGAACACAGGGGTTGGTGGTCTCAGGGTGGGTGGTCACGAGGTGAGCACAGCAGGTCGGCAATTAATCCTTAGTTTCAGGAGAGATGCTTATCCTTAAAGAAATGCTGATGTGGGGGAAGTTACATCCTTATCTTTAAGGGCATCATTCTTGTCTTTGGGACACAGTAAATATTTAAAGCAGATGGACAGTGCATGCTCAACAGGCCACATCAGGCCCTTTTGGAAAATCAAGGTCAGGCCAAATTAGTTTTAACTCAGATGGCTCCCTCATAGACTCCGATGTATCCTATTACTTGTCATTTATTTTCAGCTGCTTACGCTATTAGGTTCACTTAGTGGAAATTTATGGAGCCATACAGCTACAACGTGTGGTCCTTCCTATATGT
This sequence comes from Tapirus terrestris, assembly GCA_004025025.1. Taxonomy (NCBI): domain Eukaryota; kingdom Metazoa; phylum Chordata; class Mammalia; order Perissodactyla; family Tapiridae; genus Tapirus; species Tapirus terrestris. The sequence goes on from PVID01016233.1 coordinate 10,110, forward strand.
GTATTTCAATTAGAAATATTACATATAAAAGGTCATAAATGGGAGCTTAGAGGAATTGGACTAGTTTCTTGTTTCCCACAAGAAAGCATGTGGGAGGGAAGAAACTCATGATTACAGTACAGTTAGTATAGCATGGGTGTGTTGTGTTTTCTTTTAAACAGTCCACAAAACTTATACGAGGCAAGTAGTGTAATCTCCACTTTCACACAAGGAAAATGAGTTTCAGAGTAATTAAGTAATTGCCTGAGATTATACAGATGTTCATTGCAGAGAGGTTATTTAAGTTCAATTGCTTTTCAGATTTACTAAACCATGCGGCTGTGTGTGGTGGTGTCAGATTGCAGAGCATTGTGTGTTTTTCTGACTCATTTCTTTGCTTCATCCTGGCAGCAGAATGGGAAACTTTTTGGCCTTTCTGGCATGTTGTAACTGTTGATGTTTAAAGATAAAATTGTTATGCCAGTGTTTTAAATATTTCCAATTGCATCTTATCACTAGTAATTTGAGATCTAAACTCATCCATGTGAAAAAAAGGAGAAAGAATCCTAAGAAAGCTTTTCTTTAATAGTCAGAAATTTTAAATAGCTTCTTTTTCTTTGTAAAATTTTTTTTCTATTTACCAGTTTACCACCTCCGCAGAATTTTCTCCTAATACTTCTAGCTTGAAATTCTTCTAATAGTCACTCTATCATACTTCCCCACAGTAAAAAAATAGTCATGCAATTATTATTTTTTGCTTCCTGTGATTATAAATGTTAAAAAGTGTTTTTACTTAATTGAGTTATCAATACCATTATTAATGGTATATAATTTATCACAATGCACATAAAGTGTATGGCCCATTTTGGTAATTAGTATTGTCAATGCAAACAATCCATAATCAATCTATAAATCAAAATTTTGGTGCATTTATTATGAGCCAGATCTGGGGATGATCCCTGGGCCTTTCATCCCCAGAGAAGGAAGGGCACCAAAGAAGGGGGGTGTACAGTGTGGTTAGATACCATCTTGGAACAAAGAGCACACATCACATGTGATAGAAATGTCCCTTTTACCATTGTCACAAGATGCTTTGCTGGCTCAGCAGATAGGTGAACACAGCAGGTCAGTGGTCACAAGATGAGCATAGCAGGTGAGTAATTACTCCTTAGTTTAGAGAGAGATGTTTGTCCTTAAAGAAACGCCGATATGGGAGAGGTTACATCCCTATCTTTAAGGGCATCATTCTTGTCTTTGGGACGTTGTAAATATTTACAGCAGATGTACAATACTTGCTCAACAGGCCACTTCAGACCCTTTTGGAAAAAACAAGGTCAGGCTGAATTAGTTTTATACCATATGGCTTCCTCACATGCTGCAATACATCCTATTGCTTTTCATTTATTTGTTGGTATAAACAAAACCTGATATTTGGTTGGAAACATACGTATTTATGAGATGGAGCAGGACGTGTATTCAACAAATTCCTGTATCTGTAGGTGAATATTATTTAATGCCAGAATAAGACAGTATACAGCATCACTTTTATCCTAGCTTTCATTTTTTACAACTCTTAGAAACCTTTTTTCGAAAATAAATCGATGGAGAATGGGGGAGTTTTGTTCTGTGAAGTCATTCACGAGAAGATCATACGGTGACTGTCCAAACCTGCTGGTAGGATGTTTGGGGATCTACAGGACCTGAGGGAAGGAGATTGAGGAGCCAGGAGATTGGAATAGGGAAGGAGGGTCGCCATGATTTCTGCTCAAGTGGGCATCAGGGGTAGTTCAACTCAGATCTCCAGAAGAGCCATGCAGGATTGTCTGTTGATTCATGGGAGAGGGGAGCATGCACCCGTTGCAGGACGGCCTCCAAAAAACCACAAACAAACAGACAAGAAAACAGTGGCACATCTTTAAAACCACCACCCTCCTCAGAAAGAGTTCAAGTGATGTAGAAAAAAGAGCACAAAGGTCACAGCTCCAGAATAGGTTGACATTTTAGACCACGAAATATCTTTTGTGAACACGGGGCAACCGTGGTTCAACTCATCTTTTCTTCTCACAGATGATTGGAGAGTCTGTCAATCACCCCGTAGCAGGTTCATGCCCTCAAACACGATTCTTACAGGAGGAACATCTCTGGCCTCAGACCTTGACCAGGTTCCTAGATCACCCAAGAGCCTTTACCTCGTTGACAAGAGCCGCCGCGATGACTCGTTTTCCCCACTTTAAGCAGATGCTTCCGTGCTTGCTCAAATGAGGTGAAAGATCGCTTGCTTCCAGGTGTAGAAGCACTGGTGAGTGTTCTTGAGGTTTTGTAGCATCACCAGCTCAGCGTCCGTCCGGGGCTCATGTCCACGCTGGCCTCTCCCTTCCAGCCCACTGGAGCATTTCCAGTTTCCTGCTGGTGTCACCTGTTTTTAAAGTTTCTTTCACACTATGTACCTTCTCTTGTGTGGATGCTCCTGTCCTCTCACACCCATCTCCTTTTATGCAGGGGACGTTTTTCTTGTTATTTTTCCAGCCGACTTGGGAGGAGGTAAATTCTGTAATGCCACTGAAACTTGCCATCCTAATTTGAAACGTATTTGCCTACCTAGGCAGACCTGTGGCTCTTTTTGTGAGCGTACCGTTTCTTGTCCGACATCGTTTCTCAACGTCAGCACTTGGGTTGACACTTGGGACAGCATCATTCTCTGTGGCCGGGGCTGTCCTGTGTATTGCAGGATGTGGAACAGCATCTCTGGTCTCCAAGTACCACCTGCCAGTAACACCTGCCCCCCTCCGATTGTAAACACCAAAAATGTCTCCAGACACTGCCAAATGTCCTCTGGGGATCAAAGTCACCCCTGGTTGGGAACCACTGGCACACCTGCACCATGTTATGGATGGGGAGCTTTGAGCACCATAGAGTTACAGGCACGAGGCTGACCATTTGCCACTCCATGGAGAAAATGCAGAGACTTTGAATGGTTGGGGCTGGTTTCACAAACTCTTCTCTGCTTCCATGAGTTAACTAATCTCCAAGTCTGTTAAAAAAAACAAACAAACAGGGCAGGTTGCAGCAGGTATGAAAATGTGGTCCAATTAAGTTTATTTTTAAGTACGTAAATCCCAGCAAAAGGACTCGAAAATTTTTCAAGTAAATGTGTAAATTTTTGCATCTTTCTGTGGTGGAATCATCGGTAATAGCTTTTTCTTCTTTGTGTTTCTCTGTGTTTTCCAAATGTTAAATCATTATGCTGCTGCTTTTTTTTTTTTGTGAGGAAGACCAGCCCTGAGCTAACATCCGTTGCCAATCCTCCCCTTTTTGCTGAGGAAGACTGGCCCTGAGCTAACATCCATGCCCATCTTCCTCCACTTTATACGGGACGCCGCCAGGGCATGGCTGACAAGCAGTGCCGTCCGCGGGCTCCGAACTCGCGAACCCCGGGCTGCCAAGCGTGGACTAAACCACTGCGCCACCGGGTGGCCCCATGCTGCTTCTTTAAGAAGGTTTTATTGTATGATGTGGGAATGTCATGTCTGCAAGGGTGTACGAGTTTCTGTAACTGGGTGTGTGAAGTTCTGTCATAGACACTATTCCAAAGTCCCATGTTAACCCCATCTTCATTAACAATACAAAGGTATTTGCTGCCAACGCCAGAGTAATTCAGTCACTGTGTGGGCAATGTGAAGTAATGCTGATTTCATCTCTCGGCGCATGAGACTCATCTAAGAGCCCTTTAGTGTGGCTCATGGGGGCATCCTGCCCTGAGCCCAGCCCTGGTGGATATTTATGGCTCCTCTTTGGGTATCTGATTAATCCACTTATTAGTCTCAGGGATGCACGAAAAGCTTGTGTGTTGAATGTTGTGAAATGCACTGATATCACCGTATCTCTATTGCCCTAGTCACCCCTGTGGGGGATCAGCATTGGCCACCCCAAAATGTGTCCCTTTGGCTTGATTACTTTTAAGAGCAAAAGACTCTGAAAGAAACTTTGACCTTCCCCCTACCTGCCTAAAAGAATTTAAGATAGAAGGCCTGTTCCAGGAGGGAGCTAATACCATAGAAAACTATAGTATAATATAAACTAGGTGTGGAAGACTTGGAGGAAAATAAAGGCTTTTTAATCAAAGTCCCCTCCGTCTCTCATTGTCCCTACAAGGCATGGTCAACATTTTTTTTTATCAAACATTTGCTTTTCCATCTCCATGTGAATTGCCTTCCTCCCCTTTGAAGTCCCAAACCAACCCCCCCAACATCCTCCTTTGTCCTTACCTGAAGATGGTATTTAAGGCGGTGGCTTTGACCATCTTGGTGAGTTATACAGATTTCCTTTCTCCCATGTGTACATGTTATTAAACTTTGTTTGATTTTCTCCTCTTATTCTGTCTCATATCAATTCAATTTTTAGACCAGCCAGAAGGACCTAGAGGGTAGAGGAACAGTTCTTCCTCCCCACACCCCATTCAAGTGACCAAGGGAAGGGATGGATTTTATCCTGTCACCCCGCCTATACAAGAGCTTCTAACTAATGGCATTCCCCAAGTATACATATAATGCTTATTTTGGAAAATAAAAATAAAAATTAAGTAAACAAATACAGTCTGAATATGTTCAGCCAGAAATACACCTCAGCATATTGGCATAAATTGGCATATTTTTTCCATTTGCTGTCCCGGGTGTGTTTATATAATTACACAATTGACACAAAGTAACATATACACCTTATGTACTGTTTCCTCTTTCTTTTTTATGTAGTGAATTGATTCCTGTAGTTGTGAATGTCAGGTCAACTTGTCTATTATTATAATTTTTTGGAGGAATTTTTTCTTCTTCTCCTATGCTAATTTTTCTAGATGAATTTCAAGGTCAATTGGCCAAGTTACAAAAAAAATCCTCTTTTAACAGGATTCCATTTAAAACATGGGTTACTGTGGGGAAAAGTCACATGTTTATAGTATGAAGTTTTTCCATTCAAAAAACGGTATGTATTTTTCTTTATTGAAAATGTAAAAAAAAAAAATCTGTGGAATTATTGTTTTTTTGTTGACTTTGTTTAATATAGATTCTGTCACTCCTACCTGTTTTATATCTGTTGTCATTATTATCTGGACCTATTTTTTCATTCTATTTTCTATTTTGTATTTGATCATATAGAAGATGCTGATTTTAACCTTAATCCTCTTACTCTTCAATTACTGAATTTCCCTATTTCTAACAATTTTCTTTTTGTTTAAGATATATTGCCTACACATCTGCAAATAATCATTTTATTTCCTAATAACAATATTTATGCCTCTCATTTCTTTATTTTTCACTTTCACACTGGCTTGCTGGTCAGGAAAACTGTTCCATTAATAAAGGTGATCTTGAACTTACTTTTCTTGTTTTTTACTTTAAGAAAGTACATCTAGAATTCTAGCTTCAAGATATAGTAAATGTGAGTTTGTGTGTGTGTGTGTGTATAATATTACATCAAGGAAGTAATACACCATTTCTATTTTCTGAAGAGTATTTTTTGAATTGAGAATGGACATAGAAGTTTCTCCAGATTTCTTTAGAGTGTTATTGAATCATTTTTCCTTTTGATTCATTACTATTCTTTCATGTTAATAGATTTTTTTTTTTTTTTTTTGCTGAGGAAGATTGGCTCTGAGCTAACATCCATGCCAGTCTTCCTCTATTTTGTATGTGGGACACCACCACAGCATGGCTGACGAGTGGTGTAGGTCTGCACCTGGGATCTGAACCCCCGAACCCCGGCCAATGAAGCAGAACATGCTGAACCTAACCACTAGGCCAGGGGGCTGGCCCCTCTCATTAATAGATTTTTAACATGAAATAACCATTGTGTTTCTGTGCTAAACTCCATTTGATCATGGCGTGTTTTCCTTTTCATGTCCTCTTGAGTTCCACTTGCTAATATTTCGGGTAAGACTCTTGCATCTTTGTCCACGAGTAAGGTTGCTATGTGATTTTAAGTTTTTGTGCTATTGTTTGAGGTTTAGGAAAGACACGTGTGACCTGTGGCTTCAGCTTTTAGCACCTGCTGCTTCCATTGGAAGTTGGTTGTCACACGACGTACATTCTAAGGCCGCCATCTTGCTTGGTGGTGGATGTGAAATGAAAGGCTCCTCTGACTTTCGCTTCCTTGACACTTCTCAGCTTCAAACTACGTCCCTTGAAAAGATGGATAGGTGTCCATAATCACACCATCAGGATACCTCTGATCTAATTCTCACAAAAATGAAAGGATTATATGCCTCAATACAAGCTGATCATTTTTAATTAACAGTAAAATAGTATAAGCAATATCCTAGATCAGCTCATACTCGTTTAAAATTAAGCAATGATTTAAATATATGTTTTCCCATGAAAATAGCCTTTCCCCCAAAGAAAATGTTCAATGTTTCAGAAATTTAATTCAAAATAAAAATGTGAACTGAATTCTTAGACCCCTCAAAGTCCCTGCGTAGACCAGTTTTGCAATCCCTGATTAAGTACTTGAGAGTATATGTGTGTGTGTGTGTGTGTGTATGTATATATATATATATATGGCACATATATACATAAAATATATTTATGTTGCATCCCTTAGGATTTTAAAGGATTGTTTTCTCATTTCACTCTTTTTTCTGTTTTAAAGCTACTTTTTGGCAGTGTATTTTCTTTATTTTAAAAATTATTTGATATTTTTAAATATAATAAGTTAAATTTAATTGTAAAATATGGTCATATTTCATCTTAAATAATTCAAATAATTAAAAGGATTTAAGACAAAAATTAAAAGTCTCTCTCCCCCTCACCCCACCCCCTAACCCCATACTCTTACAGAAGTAAGCACTAATGGTTCACATTTTCACTTTTATGGTTTTACCACCCGATGAAAATAAAGTGTCAGACCTCAGAGAAAAGGAAAATGTGCTGGGGAGTATTGGGAAACCTGTCCTCTGATTGAATCCATAGGGAGGGAAATGCGAGCTGGGTGAATATACCACACTGCCATCATCAGGACATTCCAAGGTCAAGGTCAAGGTCAACTGGGTCATCCCTGCCTGTTAGCACACGTCTGCACTCTCGCCCCATACCGTGTTCAGGACTGTGCTCGACCAAGACAACCCAGCCAGCGGCCCTTCTCTTGCTACTCTTCATAGATACAGGAAAGTGTTTCACCTCACGCGTGAACACTTCTCTGCTCTTACCTGCACCACTCGGGGGCTAGGATTCACTTTTCCCTCGAGGACAGGCTTCAAAGAATGGAGTTCCTTAAAATTGGGCTCATTGCTTTCTAGGCTGGTCCGATGGCTCTCATTCTAGGATTTGGCTCCCTTGTATTCTTGGGGTAACTTTGGCTGCCTTGATCCAGTGCTGTGCTCGATGGCATCCCGTTTTATTGAAGATTTCACACTACATGTCTTTTGCAAATGTCCTGAGAAATCTCCCAATTTTACCTTCCTTATAAATTGTTTTCCCTCTGTCTGTCTCTTTCTCAAGCTCTTTTCCTCTATATGCTATATATATACACATATATATACATTATATAGTAATATTATGTTTTCTATATACTATGTATATAGTATGTATATATACTATGTATCCTATTTCCAATACATATGGTATATATAGTATACCACATATATGCATGTATATGTAAATAGATATGTTAATAAATAAATATATGTGTAATATGTAATATATAAAATATAAATATAGATGTATTTATATTTAGTATATATCATATAGCAATACCATATAGTACATATATAGCATATACTATATATTATAGATATGCATCTATATATAAATATATATTATTATAATATATATGTAATATATAATATATTAAAATACATGTAAAATATAAAATCTCTATATAGATGCATATACTGGAGTATAGAATATATAAAGATGCATATATATGGTAATACATGTATAACAATAGTGTGTATACTATATATATTCTCTATATAGATACACACATATGTGTAATCACATATATATTGAATACCTATATATGCAACATAAATGTATAATAAAACACGAATTGATATAACCAACACTGTGTTGACAGGGATTTAGAATATTTCTACTCCTATGTTATTAAAATCAATGATTCAGTCAGTAAATTTGCACACATGTCACTTTCCCACACGTGGGAATGTGTGTGTAACTCACCTGTTACAGGGGAATGCCTCTGTAGCTCACCTCCTACAGGAGATTTTGTCTGAGCTCAAATCCTACAGGAGAATGCAACTGTAGCTTACCTCCTACAGGGGACTCTGTCTGCAGCTCACCTCCTCCAGGAGAAGGTGTCTGTAGCTCACCTCCTATGGAAGACTCTGGCTACAGCTCACCTCCCACAGGGGACCCTGTCTGTAGCTCACCTCCTCCAGGAGAATGTGTCTTTTGCTCACCTCCTAGAGATTTTAAGTCAGAAAAAGAGAGTTTGTAATTTTGATGGCATCTGACCAAATGGCCTTTCCAAAAAAAGAGAAGAAAGTACCAATTTGCACTCCCACCTTTCACGAATGAGAGTTGCTTTTTCCTGACACATGGCCCACACAGGGGGTCATCAGGTTTCACATTTTATTGATTCTTTGTCTCACGTTGATTTTAAGAACCAGCTTTCAGGTGCAATGGGAGTGACGCCCATGTAATGATTGGGAAAACTGGAATCCACTAGGTTCTTTAAGACGTCCTATTGGGGTCCATGCCACATCCTTGCTGCTGGCTGCTCACTTCCAGCTTTGAGCCTGGTGTAACCCAAGGAGAACAGTAGCGTCGGTACCCAGGGCAGCCATCCATGAGCATGTTGTAGGTTGCAAGTCTGTTTTTCTGTTTTCTGCATGCGTGTCATCTTGCTGCATAGTGTCCTGTTGAAATCCACCCAATCTTTGCCTCCTAAGGGCATCATTTCTTCCTTTCCCCGCTGCACAGCATAGACTCTCTTTGCAAAGATTTATTTTCAATTTGACATGATCTCCCAAGTGAAGGGAAATGAGCAAATGGGCTGTGTGTATCCTTTCGAAGCAGAACTCATAGAGATGAACAAATCATGTATGATTTCAGTTTTGATTTTGTCTTACAATCAAAGTTAGGTAGAATTTCTTTTTTTTAATTCTCAGAGGAAGTCTCCTTCCCTAGAGCCTCCAGAGGGAGCATGGTCCCGCCCACATCTGGATTGTGGCCCAGTGATAATCATTTCAGAATTTTGACCTTTAAAAATATGAGAATAAATTGTATGTTTTTAAGCCACTAAGTCTGTGGTCATTTGCTTCAGTGGCAAACTAATAATCTGGCTTACTGGGGTTCCAAGCTATGTGGTGTTTTCAGGAACACTTGAATAACATTTTGAGTTGGATATCTGACTTACAAATCTAAAAGTTAGTGCCAGTAGTCATTTCAATGAATGCATTAATATTTCTTTGGTAGCTCCATCTGGTGGCCGTCATTTGATTTCCTGGTTTGCCTTGTGACACATCAGGGGGATGTTCAATCTGCAGAGATAAATGCTTCGCTGTTTTATCTTATCTCTGACTCCTCCCCAAGTGCGTATGTGCTCATCTCGCTGACCAGGAAATGAAGTCTCCATTATCTATATTGAGAGGAGTTAAAGAAAGCCCTCTGAAGTGGATTTATCTCCCCCCAGAAAGAGCCACTTCATATATATATATATTTTGTTTTTCGATCTATTCTCAAGCAGCATCATGTCCGCACACAGCCGCTTCTCTATCTCACCGCACAAGGGCGGCTTTATGACCACGTTAGGTTAGTGCTGCCCATTTAGAATAGATGTTTGCTCAAATAAATTCTTCAAGATTTTAATTTGTCTTGTTTTATCTTTTAACAATACGAAAGGGGACTCAGCTGAGTTGTGGCGAGATGTCATAAAGAAGGAGCCGGCTTCATATCTATGTGTTGAAGTTATAGGCCGGGGACCTGGGTTTATTTACGGAGGGCCTTCCCTGTGCTGGGAATGAAGATGGCCAAGCAAACCCCGTGCTTACTCTTATGCAGCTCCCATTCTAGTGGGACACAAAAAGCATTTGGATGAAAGTGGGTAGGCATAGCGGATGCCAGGCAGGGACAAATGCAATGAACCAAGGGGGGAGGGAGTGGTCAGGGAGGGCCCTTCTGGTGACATGCTGGTGGAACAGAGCCGGAAGAGGGACAGGAGGGGTTGACCACGTAAGGTCTCAG
>PVID01016234.1:0-20265 GCA_004025025.1 Tapirus terrestris
GTGTGCACACCCGTGAGCTGCCAGTCCGCTGTGTGCACACCTGTGAGCTGCAGGCCTGCTCTGTGCACACCCGTGAGCTGCCAGCCTGCTGTGTGTGTGGTACCCTCCCGCCAGTTTGTGTGCGTGCCCGTGAGCTGCCAGCCAGCTGTGTGCGTGGCCCCCTCCTGCCAGTCCTCCGGGTGCTGCCAGCCCTCGTGCCCCACCCTGGTCTGCAGACCCACCTCCTGTAGCTCCCCTTGCTGCTATTGACCACGAGTCCCTCACTCAGCTGCTCCCGCAGTGCAGACGGGTCCATACTGTACCCCTCCAGGAATGAGTCCTCGGTGGGCCTCCAGATTCTGCATGTGGTAGATGAAAAGCGTGCTCAATGAACCCTCTGACCTCTGGGGTGAGAATGTGGCAGGATGATCTGGATCCCTCCCTGACCCTGTGCATCCCCTTAGGGGAGTCCTGGTTCCCAGAGTCCTTCTTTGTGTCCAGTAGGAAACCAAACCCCATGTGAGCTAAATAAATCGTATTTCCCGATGCAGCTCTGTATTCCTGTCTGTCTCTGTATTTCTGTTTTCTGCCTATCTGACCTGCTTATGAAGGGTTTAAGCTATCCCATCTTCAGGGATCACTTTTCACAGAGGCTCGGTGGAAGGGGGGATCTCCTGGGTGGAGGGAGTGGTCGATGTCATCATGCTTCCAGAGGCTACGAGACCCAGGTGCATGTAGCCGCAGGCAGTGACATGCCTTCTTTTGGTGGCTTCTCTTGGTCCCCTTGGCTGTTGATTCTTCCCTCCAGGGCCAGCGAGCACTGTGGTTGGTGTCAGATGCCTCAGGCGGTGAGGACTGGCTTTCCCATCTGGTTGGAAGATGTCCTATTTCCCGTGTGGTGGAGAGTTAAATCAAGGGGCAGACTTTGACTCTTTTGCACCTCACGTTTGCGGAACTGGATTAGTTCTGGTCCTTGGTTCATGACTCACTTCCATCACTAGTCCACGAGTGGCCCGTTTTTAATTGATTGATGATCAATTATTGATTGTTGTATATAATAAACCACCATGAAGTCACTACCTAACATGGAATCTAGAACATTAATAATTTACCCCTAAGTTTTTGAGGTAACCACTGTTGGAAGTGTGTGCTCATTATTCTGTTATCTTTTAAAAAAATAAGAGTTGAGTCTATGTATTTCTGAAAAACATATTTTCTAATGTAATGGGTTTGCATGACATTAGAAGGGCATTATCCTAATGTAATCTTCTGGAACCTACTTTTTTCACTCCATACAATGTTGCTAAGATTCCTGCACACGTTCTGTGCAGGGTGGTCCATTCGTCTTGACCCCTCCCACTGTTCTATTGGGGACTATTTCAGGTTAAACCTGCTCCAGCAGGTGGGCAGCCGTGGGTGCTGAGGGGACTGCGGGGCGTCCGTGACCTTTCTGTTTGGGGCCAAGCCAACCTCCCAGCCCGTGCACGGTGCTCATCTTCTGTCTGTGGCGGCGGAGAGGACGGCAACACCCCGGAGACGCCGCGTCCGCAGGGGAGCGGCTGGTGCACAGGGAGCAGCTGGGCAGCCTGTGCGCGCAGGAGCCAGCTCCACCCTCAGGCTCGGGTGCCGGCGGAGCGGGAAGCGTGCCCACGAGCGCCCAGGTGGAGCCCAGCATCCGGTGGAAGCCCCAGGCAGCAGCCGGGGATGCGGGAAAATCCTCTTCTCACTCCCCCTCTCAGAAGCAACCAGACTCCACGCCTTCTGTTTCTGGGGGTTCATTTAGTGATGAATTTTCCTGGGCGCTTTTCTAGGACGGCGAGTGGGTGCGGTTTGAGATGTGCCAGCACCGTGGTGGCCCTTGGTCTCTTCTGCTTTGTTCCAGATGAAGTTCAGAGCCCAGCCCCGGGGGCAGGAGCACCACCGCTCACTTGTCCAGGGAGTGGCCTCTGGGAGTCCCCGTTCTTCCCGCCCGGCTCTCAGGTGATCAGATGTCACGATACTCTGGACTTCTCCCCAACACCACCCCCTGGACCCGGTTGTCCCCGAGATTCCATACGGGGCCAGTGCGGGGAGGGGAGGCACGTCAGCTCTCCAGATACGGCTCTCGAATCCTGGGGCTTCCTTCACCCACTGTCAAGGGCAGCACCCCTCTCCCTTCCCTGTGGGCGGGGAGGAGACACAGTCCCTCTAAGGGCGCTCTCATTACTGGCTGCCTGGGATTTCCAACCTTTTTATTTATGTCCTGGAGGCCAGTGATGAGCTTAGAGTTGTAAAACTGGTTTTATAATCTTTTAGCTGAGGAGGTTTGGAGCCTATTGCAGTGTTTAAGTTTGGGGGCTTTAGATAAAACTGAGCCAGAAATGGAACCAGTCAACTTGGACATATACACTCACATGCACACACCCAACATAACGCATATAACACACACCCACACACATGCACGTGCACACGCACACACATGCGGACACTCCAGTTCCCCAGGTGTGGAGCAGGAGGTGAAACTGGCCGGTTACAGTGAGTGGAGGGAGGGCAGGAACGAGCACAGAGGCCCGCTCAGCCCTTCCCTGCAGGGCCTGTGGCCACTCCCAGCCTCCGTTCTGCCATGCTGGTTTTCCACATTGGCCACATCATAGGAAGCAAAGTTTTAGAACAGGAAAAACCAAAGAAGAGGATGAAAATCTGACAAATTTATTAATTTAGAAAAGATCCCAGTGGAAGGTTCGATTTTCTTCAAAGTCATGATAAAGGGAAGAAAATTAGCAAGTTAGAAACGGGCCCTTGGGTGTCCCCGCTGTCACCAGGAAGGAGGTCTGGGGAGGGGGGAGGCCCTGGCTTGTGCTGGCCAGTGCTGGTCTGGAAAGGACAGTGTTGCCAGGGCTCTTTGATGTGACCGGAGCAGTTCCTCCAGGATTTGGGAGCAAGAATGGATGCCCAGCAGCAGGCGGGGATGCCGCAGGGGAGGAGCCTGCAGACAGCCGTGGGGCAGGAGGGCCGGCAGCACCTGGAGGACGGGCAGGAGGGGGCCACGCATACGGCGGGCCTGCAGCTCACGGGCGTGCAGCAGGCTGCCTGGCAGGGGCTGGGCGCACAGCAGGCTGGGCTGCAGGCTGCTGGGCAGCATGGGGACGTGCAGCCGCAGGCCAACTAGCAGGAGGCGACTGAGCCACACGGGCCGGCACAGCAGAGCTACGCTGGAGGCCAGGTGGCAGCAGGAGCTCCCTCAGCCCGGGGGAGGGCAGCAGGTGGGGACACAGCCCAGGGGACTGGTGGAGCAGCTGGTGTGGCGCATGGTGGCGTGGGGCTGGGGTGGGGTCAGGGCGGAGGACGGGCCGTGGCGTCCGGGCAATACAGAGCACACTTGTTTTCCTCGTCCGTTCCAAACACCTGATAATCCTGTTGGATTTGCTTTGTTGGATCACTGCTCAGTCTTGACAGCTCTCACTGGCTCTGCAGCCCGTCTCTCCTGCGGAAGCGGAACCTGGTTGTCTGTTTTCATGTCAGTTCTTTCCACCCTGCTTTCCAAGCAGTTTGTGGTGTCCACAGCACAACTGATTTGACTCCCAGCCCGCCCTGATGGAACAGGAGGATTGTCAGCTGGAGCACTTAGCCCAGGAAAGGCCCCAGGGCATCTTTCAACAGAGGCTCCCAACAGTCAGGCCTTCTGTCTGCCTCCCTCCCTCTTCCTGCTTCGGCCGTACTCCAGCATGTTCGTCTGGCCCCATCTCTACCTGGTCCTGTATCATAGACAACTCGTGCATGCACGTGCAAACACACAGACACGTGCACACACAGGTGCACACACATGCATGCCCGCATGTGTATTTGCACACAGTGCTGTACTGGCTTATCAGGGTCCCTTGTTGAACTGACTGGTGGTAATTCACAGTGTAGATGGGAGCCAGGGGGTCAGCGTGGGAACCTTTGGCTACACTGCAGTGTGAGAGGTGTGTGCAAGATGAACACTGCTAGCAGAGTTCAGAGAAGGGAACATGAGTTTTATTGGGTTTGAAAAACCCTCCCTAGCTCCCCCTGGAGAACCGCCCACTTGAAGTTGGGTTTCTCGCCCCAGTGCATTTCCTCATCCACGTTCTGAAACAATACCATTCTTTTAACTTTTTTCTTGTGCACACATGCCAGAGTTTCTCCAGGTTATCTGTCTAGAAGTACTCCTGCTCGTGCATAGCTATGCACAGCTTCACCTACACCAGAGGGTGCAACACTCTGCTGAGTGGTTGTTCCCAATTTACACCACCAACAGGTGTGGGGTTGGGCTATTCCACATCTTAACCCACAGCCGCCATTATCAGATGTTCAAAATTTGGACAGTCTGATAGTTGTGAAATATGTCTTGGGAATTTTATTTTCCATTTTATTTATTTTTTATAGGATGACACCCACACAGAAAAGTACACGAAACATAAAGATACAACTCTATGAGTATGCACAAAGTGATCGTTCCCTATAATTGCCTCCAGGTCCAGGAAGGGAGCACAGCCAGCCCCGACACCTCGGCACCTCCTCCAATCACCCCCCATCCTCCCAGAGCAAACCCCACCTTGACTTCTGGCACGATTGGTTAGTTTCCACTGTTACTGAACTTGTATAAGTGGGATCAACAGTACCCATTTCTTTCCATCCTGTAGTCTTTACCTGGTTTTGGTGCTCAGGTTGGTCTCGCCTCATAAAATGGGTGAGGGAGCTGTCTTATTTTTGTATTCTCTGCAAGAATTCATATAAGTTTGGAGATATTCATCCCTTGAACGTTTGTCAGCCGACATCTGGGGCTGGTGTCATCTTGGTGGGTGGATTCTAACTCCCAATTCAATTTCTTTAATGGTTAAAAGTTATTCAGATTTCTAAATAATTCATTTTCATAAGATTTATTTTTAGAGAATTTATTGGGATGAAGTTGTTCCTAATGGCCAATGATTATTTTTGAGATCTGTCTTGTATCTCTAGTTCTGCCATATTTTTCATTCCTAATTTCCTAATAGTCTTTATTTGTGCTTTTCTTTTATTCCACTGGCCAGTGTTGTCAAAGATTTGTCTTTTCATAGAACCATCATTTGGCCTTGTTGATCTGTGTAGCATTATTGTTTTCTATTTCATTAATTTCTGCCCATGGTGTTGCTATGTATATAGTGAGAGATCTTAACAACTTTTCCATGACACTTTTCACAGAAAAGCTTCAGAAAACTGAGCACAAATATCTTCAATATGTCACATACTGGAACAAAGCAAAAGGGGAAACACCCATCTCTTGTTTTAAAATGACAATAAATTCAGATTTTTGGCCTATCATACCTGAGGATCATCCATTGTCATAGAAACCACTTTTTTTGTACCTAGCCGAAATTCCTCCCTGCCAGGTGCAAAAGATTCAAATGTATGTGTATACCATGAGCACAATTTTTAGGCCATTAGTTGACAATGTTTCCTCATAAAATTGGAAGTTCTTTGAGACAAAACGTACCCCAAATATTAATTAGCCAGTATCTCGTTTCAGCATAACTCATCCAAAGCTAAAAAAAATTTTGCATAACTTGATCTCGAATGTGGTCGGTCTGCTTGCTCTGTCATGTTCTGAGAAAAGCATGTTATGGTCTTTCCCCATGACTGAGGATTTCTGTTTCCTCCTTGGAATCCACCAGATTTTGCCATTTTGAGGCTATTCTTTGTGATCCCTAGAAGTTGAGAATTATTATATCTTTCTGGGGAATTGAACTTTATCATCATTTTAGAAATTGTCTTCATTCATAACAATGTTTCCTACCTTAAAGTATATTTTGTCTTTAAAATAGTTGTACTAGATATCTTTGGTTAATATTGCGAGGTGTATTTTTTTTTCTGTCTTTTTGCTTTCAATCTTTCTGTTCTTCGTGTTTTAGACCAGGGGTTGATATCTTTCTTCTGTAAAGGAAGAGATAGTAAATATTTCAAACTTGCTGGCCTTATGGTCTGTCACAACTTCTCAGCCCTGCTGTTGTAGCACAAATAGCCACAGATAATCCACAAACCAAGGAGTGTGGCTGTGTCCAATAAAACTTTGTTTATAAACAGGCAGATGCCAGATTTGCCCTGAGGGAGGGATGTAGTTTGACAACCCCTGACTTAGACTATGAATAGCATACAGCTGGATTTTGTTTTAGAAAAAATCCAATCTCTGTCTTTGAACTGGAGAGTTTAATCTATTTACATTTATTGTAATTACTAATATATTTGAATTTATTTCTATCATCTTATTTTGTGATTCTCTTTACTCTGACTTTCTACACTCTTTTAAAAGTACTTATCGGGGCCTCCCGGTGGCGTAGTGGTTTCGTCCGCGCTTGGCAGCCCGGGGTTTGCCGGTTCGGATCCCAGGCGCCCGCCGACGCACTGCTTGTCAGCCATGCCGTGGCGGCGTCCCACATAAAGTGGAGGAAGATGGGCATGGATGTTAGCCCAGGGCCAGTCTTCCTCAGCAAAAAGAGGAGGATTGGCAACGGATGTTAGCTCAGGGCTGGTCTTCCTCACACACACACAAAAATAAATAAATAAAAGTACTTATCTACTTGTATTTGCATTGATATTTTATAATTTTTTGGGTTTTTTTCTCCCTTCTCTTGCTCACAAGTTCACATGCTTTCAATTCCTTTACTGGTGATCCTTAGGATTTCAGCAGGTGTCCTTTATGTAGTCTGGGGTTGGTCACACTCTTTCTCGCCTTGTAAATGAAAGCAGAGGCCTTCCACTAACCTGCAACATCTGTGCAGGGCTCTAGTTTTGTCTCGCTTTTCCCCCCAAACCCACTAATTAGTCAGCTTTGTTATTATTCTACTCAGTTAATATTTGTTATTCTACATGTCTACCAACTTGTTAAATCACTGCTCCTCTCTGCTTCTCAGATCTTCCTCCTGGGATATTGGCCTTCTTCCTAGAGCACATCCTGTAGAACTTCCTGAGTGAGTGTTTGTTGCTGGTAAATGCTGTTTTTCCTTGTCTGAAAATATCATAATGTTTTTCTAGTTCTCAAATGAGATTTTATTGTGGAATGCAATTCGAGATTGAATGTGATTGTATCTTGGCATTTTGACCATTCTGTGTGCCTTCTCATGTTGCTGCTGAGAAGCCCACTCTTAATTGTTCTTTGTGGGCAAGCTGTTCCTTTCTTTGGCTGCTTTCAACATGTTCTCTCTTCTGAGTTCTTAGTTTTCACTACATGGATCTGGGCATGAATTTCTTTTTACTTACATGTTTTGTGCTTTGTGATTCCAAGTACATGTTTTCATCATTTCTGGAGAACAGTCTATATCTCTGAGTGTTGCCTTGCCCAGTTCCCTCTAGTCTCTTCCTCTGGAATGTCAATTAATTGAATATTAGACCTTCTCTTTCTATCTTACAAATCTCTTAACTACTTTTTTTCAGTTTTTAAAAATATCTTTTGTTTTGGTATAATTTCTTCAGGTTAGCTTCTAATTCATGTCAACTATATGCAGCCTGCCTAATCTTCCATCTGTCTAATCTTCCATCTCACCCATGCAGTGGGCTTTTATTTCAATGATTTTAAATGTTTTAGGTATAGAAGATGTATTTAGTTCTCTCAAATATATCTGTTTTTTAAAATAGTATCTTGTTCCTTTCCCATCTTTATTATTCTATCTTTTAGTTCTACAGATGTTTTAAACACACTTATTTACAATTCTGTAACCAAGAATTCCACAGCATGAAGTTCTGGAATGTCTGCTTCTGTTGTTTCCATTGCCCTTTGCTTGTGTGGACACGTGTTCTCAGGTGTTTTGTGTTTAGGATTGTGAGCTCACACTTGAGGTTCTTCAGTTGTGTTCACTCTGAAAAGCCTGGATTGGAGGTGCAAACTTCTAGGAAACATGTGCCGGGAACAGCATCTCACTGAGCACTCACGAGGAGTGAGGAGAAGGAGGAGGTTGCTGTGAGTCCAACAGGTGTGCAAGACACCACGAGCTGACCACAAAAGCTGAAAAAGGCCAGCTATAAGAGAATAGCAGGGAGAGACACTCCAGCACATGCACCGTGACACCCTCTCTGTTCTGGCTGCAGCTGCACAATTACCCTGACCTGTGTGGTCATCCAAGGGTCATCTTGTCCCCCACTGATGGGGCTCGGGATCTGCCTATGGTGGCTTATGGCTGTCTGCCCTGTGCCCCCATGGAGGTGCTTGGGAAATATCAAATGTGGTGTCAGATATAAGGGGAGAGCTCGTGTCCTGCTCCTCTCTGTCCCCGAGGGAACCATGGTCAGGAGCACCCCTGGCCAGGTGATGGTGACGGCCAGCACACTGGCGCACTGCTTGGGGAGCTGGCCAAGGAGCCCACAGGTGATATGCTCAGTTGGGAAGGTGCTGCTTCTGTCTGCCAAGGACCAGTCAATGGCAAGAAGTGACAGCTTGGGGAGCTGAGGGGAGCAGCCTGTGCTGTCTTAGTGTCAGTCTCCATGGCGGCAACCCTGACCTGGGAGTGCTCCTTCACTGGTGTGGCCTAACGTCCCAGGATTCATGAATAAGGGTAGTGCAGCAGCCAACCCGGGCGCTCAGGCTCTCAGGCTGCAGCAGGAGCTGCGAGGGTGGAGAACAGGCCAGCAGCCTGTAGGGGGTGGAGGTGGACACCAGGCTCAGGCCACACTCCAGCATGCTCACGAGGACGGGCCAGCCCCCACCCCTTCATCTGGCACCCTGCCTCCACACAATGAGCCACTCCTCCCAGCTCTGGGGGTGTATGCTAATGACCATTTCCAAGGAGAAAATGCTAGATTGATCAGTTTATTAACCAGCCATTGGAGGTGGTTCCTAGTCCACATCCTGTAGGAGCCGTGCAGGGTCCTTGGTAATTAGCCAGAGACCAGTGTGGAGCCTGGAAAGCTTGTTCCCATGGAGGGCAGAGCTGGAAGGCTAGACCTTTGTAGCACAGCTCGGCTGTCTGTGACCAGGGAGACACTGACTTGCTAGCTACAGCTTCAGCAGCAGATGGGGGTGCTGCAGGGGACAGCAGGTGTGCAGACCAGGGTGGGCTGGGAGGGCTGGCTGCAGCAGGACTGGAAGGAGGGGGCCTCGCACACGGCGGCCCTGCAGCTCATGGGTGTGCACACTGTGGACCTGCAGCTCACGGGCACGCACACAGTGGGCCTGCAGCTCATGGGCACGCACACAGTGGACCTGCAGCTCACGGGTGTGCACATGGTAGGCCTGCAGCTTGTGGGCACATAGCAGGCCGCCTGGCAGGGGCTGGGCACACAGCAGGCCAGGGTGCAGGAGGCTGCTGAGCTGCACATGGGCCAGCACAGCAGAGCCACACTGGAGGCCAGGTGGCTGCAGGAGATCCCATAGCTCAGGGGAGGGCAGCAAGTAGGGACGCAGCCCAGTGAAACAGTGGGGCAGCTGGTGTGGCACATGGTGGTGTGGGGCTGGGGTGGGGTCAGGGTGGAGGACGAGGCTGGTCTGGAGGCTCCTTCCCCAGGTGCACTTTATGTTCAGGTCACGTGTCCTGGCAACGTGTTCACTGTGTGCTGTTATTGCTGATTTCACTTCCCTGTTCCTGTTTCGGGTGCCCCATGAAGCCAGTCCAACAAGGAAACCCTGGATGCAGAGTGGAGTTTCTGAGCTGGGAGTGGCCAGTGCCAACAGTTGGCTGGGCTCGTGTTGGGCTGGACGCTGGACCCTGTTGCTTGGGGTGGACAAATCAACCCCTCAGAGTCATTGTCCCGGTGCATCTGTCCACCTGCAGCCTGGATGTCCCCATGGGGTGCTGACACTCGCTCTCTGCAGTGTGTCCACAGGTGCCTGTGGGCATGGGGGTGGCACTGCCTCAGCAGCCCAGGGCTCAGGTCCATCAGCTGTCAGCATCAGCTCCCCATTTCGGGCCTCTTCCTGCTGGGACATTTGGACTCCTGCCCGCTGCTGTGGGGCCCTTGGGAAGGAGGAGAGGACACTGGCTGGGATGTGCCCTGACTTCTGCCTGCAGGGGGCCACCTATGCCCAGCCCACGATGGGACTGTCCACCTGGGATCACAGGGGCCCAAGGCCCTGCAGCCCCTGGGGAAGGACACACCACCTCTCATCCCAGCCAGCGGGTAACCACTGAGAAGGATGGAATTCAACCTTGCGTGTCCCTACTGGCCCCACACCAGGCCCTGCGTGGGTGCTTTCTACACATGATCTTGATGAAACTTCACTTTGACTCTCTGAGGAAGCAATTATTATTCCTGTTGGTACAGTCGAGGCACCTGAGTCTCAGAGAAGCCAAGATTTTGTGCCAGGCCAGACAGCGGCCGGTGAGGGCATCTCGATTTGAAGCCACATTGTGCTGTATCCCTGGCCGGCGGGTGATCCAGCCCACAGTGGATTCTGAAGGATCCTTGTGTCCAAAACGGTGGCCTCTTGGGAGCAAGGGGGGGGATGGGGTGAGTGGGGTCCCCACAGTGTGTGAGGAGGCCTGGCCCCTGAGAGCCTGGAGCACTGTGTCCAGCCTCTGCAGAGCTGTGGACAGATGTCTGCCTTAAAAGCCAAGTGAGAAGGTCGAATTGGCACTCTGTCTGATGCAGAGATGTCCAAGGGTGCTCCTTGATTAGTGGACCTCCGTCCACCCTGCTCACGGGAGGCCTGCACTGATTTCAGCCTGGAACATTCTGAAAGAGAAGTTACCACTGACCCCCGTGTTCGCCTGGCCTTCCCAGTGAGGCCAGTAGTAGAATCAGGGGCAAAGGGCTTCAATTTGATCTCGCTGATTGCCCCGTTGTCTGGGGATGTCAGAGATGATGGTGGAAGGTATGATCAGAGCTGACCGTGGAGCTTCTCTCTGGGGCTGGGAGGATGGGCAGGGATGATGGTGGAGGGTATGATCAGAGCTGACCGTGGAGCTTCTCTCTGGGGGCTGGGAGGGTGGGCAGGGATGATGGTGGAAGGCATGATCAGAGCTGACGTGGAGCTTCTCTCTGGGGCTGGGAGGGTGGGCAGGGATGATGGTGGAGGGTATGATCAGAGCTGACGTGGAGCTTCTCTCTGGGGCTGGGAGGATGGGCAGGGATGATGGTGGAGGGCATGATCAGAGCTGACCGTGGAGCTTCTCTCTGGGGGCTGGGAGGGTGGGCAGGGATGATGGTGGAAGGTATGATCAGAGCTGACTGTGGACCTTCTCTCTGGGGCAGTTCCCGTGGCTCTGCTTTCCTGTTTATGACGTTCCTGGTCTGAGGCAACAGATTTAGGGTGCACAGGATGATGCGCCTCTCCTCGTGGGCCCTGTGGGGAGGGTACAGTGCTGGTGTGGTGTCCTCCCACCTGTTCCAGTGGCTCCCCCACGGCCTGTGCTGGAGGCAGCCTCTTTGGAGACCCCCACGGTGCAGAGCACAGGCGTAAGGCCGCTGCCATGGTGAGGCCGAATAAAAGGCTCTGCCTACAGGAGCCAAAGGCAAGCTCACCTCCAAAGCGGGATGGAAGATTCTAGCAACACCTGATGGGGAGCCGGGCCAGACCCTGTCCCTCTTCCCTGACCCATTCCTCTCCTCAGTCACCTCAGGGACCTAGACCGCCTGCCATGCCTACCATTCCTTGGCTGCCCATCCCCATGCTGCCCAGTGGCCCGCGGCCCGGCCTCCCGCTGCAGCCCGGCCTGCTGTGTGCCCATGAGCTGCAGGTCTGCTGTGAGTGTGGCCCCTCCTGCCCGTCCCCTGGGTGCTGCCAGTCTTCCTGCCATCTGGCCCCTGTGGCCCTGTCTGTGCTGAACCCGGGCAGAACCTGGTGTGAGGCTGAGTCCTGGTCTCCGTCGCCTGTGATGTTGCATCGCAGACCCCACCTACGTCCTAGGGTTCAGCCTCCTTTGCTCCCTGCATGTGCCGTTGCTGTGCTCCCAGTGAACCCCAGGCATCTGCTCCGCCCAGCGCAGGATGGCTCGGTTGCCCTCACCTGTGACTTCCTGGGGCCCAGGGTCCACGTCTCGGCTGTGGGGGCTCCCGCCTGGCTAAGCCATCACCCAACAGCCAATAAATGAGGACACGGAGCCCCGTCTGGGCATGCCTGGCCGTCTTCCTTTCACCTACTCCTCCTGAAGGTCCCCTCCGTGGTCAGCCCCTACTCTCCTGGACCCACCCTTGGTCCTGCAAGGACATGTGCTGCGTCCTCTCTGTCGAGGTGGCAGTGTGGGCTGGACGGTACCCCCGCTTTCCCAGGTTGCTGTTGCTCATGTCCTCAGGAGGCTGGCCACCACCCTGACCCCGAAACTCTGCCCTTGGTCCTGAGTTCTAGACGTGTGGTTCAGGTCCGAGTTCTTTCAAGTGAGGATGCCCCTGGGTCCCAGTTTTCCCAGGGTGGTCCCATGAAATTATTAGTAATGATTCTTTTCTCTCAAAATTGCCCCAGTTGTGATGGTAAATTTCAGGGTTGCCCTACCTGAAGGCCTCTGCCCCGCCCCTCCCCCCTCACTGTCAGCAAGTGACCTATGACCCTGGCCCATGGCGGCCCTCACCCTGGCGCTCCACCTGCTTCCCTCTGTCTCTGGCCCGGTCTCCACGTGCTCCTGGAGCGCAGTCACCGTGGGGCCCCATTCCTGTCATTCACCACACAGCACATTTCGTTCTTCCAGGACAGTGGGGACCCTGCACAAATGTGCTCTGCTGTGTTTGTTTCACATCTCGATGTGCGCACTTTTCCTCCTACTCCCTGAGGAGGAAGGGGACCAGGGGCTGTCCCACCCTCCTGTCCTTCTGTGTCGTCATTTTCTGTGTAGGGGGTTGGCTGGTTGAGGAGGTAACACAGGCGTGAAAGGAAACAGTGGGCCCCTTGGTCGTGTCGTCTGGTTTCTAGAATGCCATTGCCTCCCTTCTGTATTCCAAGGAGTCTCGGGGGCCCTCCCGCCCTGGCTTGCTCAGTCACAGACATAGCCCTTCGCCTTGGGCCTGCCTTGACCTCGCTGACCCCCAGAGGTCCGCACTCCTGGGCGCACAGACAGTGCACGTGAGCAGTGATACATGTGTTGCATGCATCTCCACTGTTCACACATGCTCCTGTGTCCCATCAGACTTCAGTTACTGAACACAAGGTCACAGATGAGAGTAGCACTTTTGAGAGGGTGACAGCGGAGCAAGAAACCACGCCGTGAACCTCTGAGGATGGCCCACCCAAACTCGTGTGCCGGCTGTGGCGGGTTTGTGTTCTTGCTGCTGGGATTTATTTCGGAGCTCCTTGCTGTCGGTTGTCATAGGAATGTCTAGATGCTGGCGTTTGGCTCCCGGTTGCTTCTTGTGGGTGCCGGCTCTCTACTTCCTCCAGGATGGGGTTGGAGGTGACGTGTCATCTGCAATGTGTGACCCCCTCCCCTGAGATGAGCAGGTTCTGGCCTGTCATTGTCATCATATCTCGTTGGCCACCCCGACACTCACACCCCTGGAGTCCTCTGTCCAGCTCTAACCTGGCATGGGGGTCCTGCAGGGCCCTGCTCTGGGCCACCTTGGAGGTCCTCTTCCCTCCTGCAGGGAATGGTCTCCATTCCTGGATCCCAGGCCTTCCCCTTTCCTGACTTCCTCACTTCTTGGCCAGGTTCTAGGAAGTAGGAGTTCTGACCCCCCTGCATCTACTGATGTGTTTATTTTCTACTCCAAGTTGAGCTGTGAATCACATTTAATTGATGTTGATATTTGACTGAATCTACAATTCCAGATGAAAAGTAATCAGAATTAAAAGGAAACATTTTTATTGAATATATCATGCATACAGAAAAGGGGGCAGATGATAAATGGGCTGCTTGATAACCACAAAGTGAACACAAATATGAAACCACAGAAATAGGAATAGAAGGAACTGGAAAGTTCTGGCACCCAATGACCTCCTCTCCCACCCCCTCCAGTCACTGCTCCTGGGAGGAGCCCACGTCCTGCCGTCTATGGTGTGGATTGTTCCTGAACACCGTGGGCACGGATCGTGCAGTTGTCTGCCTTGTGCCTTCTCTCTGTCAGTACTGTGGGGACGCACGTCCACGCTGACACGAGGAGCGGTAGTCCAGTCTTTGTTGCTCTAGTGTGCCATCATGCCGACATACCACAGCTCATCCGTTCTACAGCTGACAGACCTTTGAGTTGTCCCCTGCTTCTGGCTGTGACACAAACTGATGTTAAGCTCACACATGCACACATCTTTTGTGCTATGAGTGTACACATTTCCACCAGGTATATATTTAGGGGCAGAGTCACTGGCTCTTAGGACACGCACATGTTCAACATCGTAGATAAGGCCCAGCGTAAATACTTTTCAGGTAAGATGCATAAAATAGTTCCACCAGGCTGTGCTTCCACCGGCAGTGTGAGGTTCTGGCTCCCCCTCGACCATGCCTGCTATCAATGCTCTCTTTTGTTTGACTTTTTAAGTCAGGTGTATTGAGGTATAATTTACATACAGTAAAATTTAGTCTCTTTAGGTGTACTTTTAATGAGTTTTTATAAATGCGTACGGTTTATATATACCACATCCGTACCACAATCATGAAATAGAACATTACCAACCCCCAAATATCCTCATGTCCCCTTGTCATCAACCCCCTCCTCCCCTCCCAGCATCTGGCAACCAGTGAATCCACTACAAATTCATGGACAGTTTTTTTCGTGGACATGGTTTTGATTTCTCTGGGGTAAATGTCCAGGATGGGAATAATTGGGTCGAAAGCTAAGTGTCTGTCATTTCGCTAACTCCGTCTTGCCTCGATCAATGTAGCTTCGTGGTGTTTGTTCTCCAACTTTGTTCCTTCTTCTTTTAAAAAGTCGTTTAGGCAATTCTGGTTTCTTTGCCTTTCCATGTAGATATTAGAATAAGCTTATCAATATCTACAAAAATTCATGTTGAACGTTAGATTGGGATTGTGTTAAACTGTAGATCAACTTGGGGGAAATTGACGTATCTGGCAATCCACGAGCGTGGTATATTTAGTTCGATCTTCTTTGATTTCTCTCACCAATGTTTTATGCTTTCCAACATATAAATTTTGCACATTTTTTCACAAGATTTATCATTAAGTATTCTATAATTTTTGATGCTATTGTAATTGGTATTCTTTTTCAATTTTCAATTATTTGTTGCTAGTGTATAGATATATAATTGATTTTTGTATATTGACCTTTTTTCTTTGACCTTGCTGAGAACACTTATTAGTTCTAGTAGCTTTATTATAGAATTTTCAGGATTTTTCTAGGTAAACAATAATGTAATGTGTATTGGAGACTGTATTATTTCTTCCTTTCCTGTCTGTATCCTTATACTTATTTTTATTCTCTTGTTGCACTGTTTAGGAACTCCAGTGATAAAGATAGAATGATAGAATGATAATGATAGTGAATAGAAGAAGTGAAATTAGAAATCCTTGCTTTGTTCCTGATTTTAAGGAGAAAGTATGCAGTCTTTCATCATCAAGTTTGATATTAGCTGTAGGCTTTTTGTAGGTGTCCTTTAAAAGAAATTCCTTTTAGTTTCTAGTTTGCTGAGAGTTTTTATCCTGAATGGATGTTGAATTTTGTCAAGTGCTTTTCTGAATCTATTGAGATGATATGTCTGTTGATATAGTGAGTTATATAAATTGATTTTTCAACACTGAGCCAACCGTGTATTCCTGGGATTAATCTCACATGATCATGACCTTTCATCTGTCTTATATGTTTCCAGATTTGACTTGCTAATATTTTATTGAGGGTTTTTGCATCTTTGTTCATGAGATATTGGTCTGTAGTTTTTTTGTAATGGTTTTGCCTAATTTTGATATCAAGATTATGCTGGCCTTATACATAAATGGGGAAGAGTATTTTCCTCTGTCTTCTGGAAGAGTTCGTGTAGAATTGGCAGTATTTCTTCCTTAAATGTTTCGCAGATTTGCCAGTGAAGCCATTTGGTCTTGGAGTTTTCTTTGTTGTAAGATTTTTAACTGTAAATTCAATTTCTTGGATAGATATGAGACTATTTAGGGTATCTATTTCTTCTTGAATGAGCTTTTGTAGTTAAGTCTTTTAAGGAATTTGACCATTTCATCCGTTATTAAAATTATTCGTATAAAGTTGTTATCATTCTCTTATGATTTTTATTTATTTATTTATTTTTTGTGAGGAAGACCAGCCCTGAGCTAACATCTGTTGCCAATCCTCCCCTTTTTGCTGAGGAAGACTGGCCCTGGGCTAACATCCGTGCCCATCTTCCTCCACTTTATATGGGACGCTGCCACAGCATGGCTGACAGGCGGTGCGTCGGTGGGCGCCTGGGATCCAAACTCGCGAACCCCGGGCTGCCAGGCGCGAACTTAACCGCTGCGCCACCGGGCGGCCCCCTCCATTTCTTTACTTTTAACCTGTGTTTGTATATTTAAAGTGGGATTTCTGACAGTTAGCTTATAGTTGGATCTTGCATTTTTAGTCTAATTGAAAATCTCTGTCTTTTGATATTTAGACATTTTGCATTTTATGTTAATTGTTGATAGGTTTTAACTGTAAAATATCATCTTGCTGATTGTGTTCTATTCGTCCTATCTCTTCTTTTCTTCTTTGTAAAGTTTAGTATTTTTAATTATTCCATTTCATCTCTACTTTTGACTCCTCGGTTATGCATCTTTTCAGAGCTGACTGGCTTCAAGCTTGCAATATACAACTTTAATATAACACAGTCTACCTCCAAATAATAGTATGCCCCTTCGCTATAGTGGAAGAACGATAGCAAGTTCAGTTTCCCCTCACATCCTTTGTGTTTTGTTGCCATATTTTACTTTTATGCATGTTAAGAACCCATGATGCATTATTATTACTTTTGCTCAATTATCTTGTCATGCTTTTTCTTCTTATCTTCTTTTCAAATCATTTCTAGAGCAGTTGTTTTCCTTGTGTAGATCCAGGTTTCTCTATGCCAGCATAGTCCTTGGCTTGAGGAAGTTTTCTTACTATTTCTTGTGGCGCATATGTGCTGTTAATCTCTCTCAGTTTTTGTTTATCTGAAAAAGTATTTATTTCACTTTCTTTTTTGAAAGGTACTTTCAGTTTCAGAAGTGACAGAATTTTCTCTTAGTATTTTAAAGATGCCATTCCACTGTCTTTTGGATTATATAATTTCTAATCAGAACCCTGATGAAATTCTTATCTTTGTTCTTCTGTATGTAGCATGTCTTTTTCATATGAATGCTTTCAAGATTTCCTCTTTTGGTTTTTGACAGTCACAGCTTTAATATGATGTGCCCAGGTCATTTTTTTTTTTGTAGGAGGGAGATATTATCCTACTTGAGGTGCTCTGAGCTTTTTGGATCTATGGTTTTATGTTTTTCAGTATTTTTAGACAACTTCTCAGCTATCACCTCTTCAAATATTACTTCTGCCTTATTCACTCTCTCTCCTCTCTCTCTGGGACTCCACAGGTGTTAATGGTGATTTAATATTGTCCTAAGCTCTTTGACGTCTTGTTCTTTTTTTTCCTCTCCATCTTTCTCTGTTTCAATATGGGCAATTTCTATTTACTTATCTTCAAATTCAGTGATTCTGCACTTGGCTGTGTCAGATCTACTCATGAGCCTGTTGAAGGAATTCATCTCTGATATTGTATTTTGATTTCTATACTATGTGTTTGACTCTCTCATTTTGTTTCCATCTCTCTGCTAAAATTCCCCATTTGTCCATATATGTAGTCTGTGGTTTGCACTTGATCCTTTAACATATTAATCATAGTTATTTTGATTGATTGATTCATTCCTTGAAGCCCTATATGCCCCACATAACCCAATGCTTCACTCTGTCCCACAGGTAACTATTATCCTAAATTGATTATCATTCTTATGCTTTATTTATGGATTTACCACACATGTGTCCCCCCGAATCATTTTACCACATCTCTGAATCTCTCTTACATATTTGCCACTCCTTTGACTCATTTTGCTGCCTTGTGGATACTTTCTTTAGATCTGCCTTCTGATCTTTCTAATCTTCTCTTCAGCTGTGTCTAATATTCTGTGTAACCTGTCCACTGAGTTTTTAATTTCCATTACTTGATTTTTATTTCTAGAAGTTCTATTTTTTCCCCTCAAGTCTGTTTCTTGCTTCTCTTCTAGTAGACTCTCACGTTGTTCTCAAATTTACAATTCTCTCCTTTATTTCTTTAAGTACGTTATTTGTTTTCTTTTTTCCTCTCTCGTGGTCACCATGCTGTACATTACATGGCCACAAATTATTTATTTTATGATCAGGAGTTTGTACCTTTTGACCCCCATCACCCATTTTGACCACGCCCACCCCCACCTCTGAAAACCACCAATCTGCTCTCTGTATCTTTAGGTTCAGTGTATTTTTAGATTCCACATATAAGTGAGATCACACAGTATTTGTCTTTTTCTGTCTAACTTATTTTGCCAGCCAGAGTTATCTTAATGTTTCTGCCTGATACCTCCAGCATCTGGGTCATTTCTGAGTCCAGTTTAGTTGAGTGCTTTGTCTCTGACAATGGACTGATTTTTCCCTACTTTTTTGAACGTCTTCTAAATGTTGTTGAACATCAGACATCATGGATTAATTTAAATGGACACAAGCAGTGTTTCCTCCTGGAATTGGGTGTGTCTCTTCTGTCAGGTCATCAGGGTCTGTGGGGAAGGTTTGAACCAACCTGGTCAGATGTTGACCTTGGTTTGGGTTTTGTTGTTATTGACATGACCTTCAGGGTACCCAGGAATTCAGATTCCCCCTGTGTTGGGCTCCCAGCGGCTTGTGCTTAGGGCCAGGGCTGGGGACACAACATTCTTACTCCACCCTAGGTTTTCAGCTCTCCTGGCAGGCTGGCACAAGGAGGGGACCTTGACACGTGTCTGCCTCTCCTGGGTGGAGACGGACGCTGCTCATGCAGCTGTGCCAGCCAGGTGAGTCGGGAGGCGGTAGAGCTCTCTGGCATCCTCGTCCAGTGTCAGTCTTGAGCCAGCCCTGTGTGCCTGGGACGTGGAGGATGAGGTTTTCCCACTTCCTGGGACTCCTCCCTGGGACAGCCAGACTCTGCTTTGTATCTGTGGTGGGACTCTGTGAGGGTTTCCTGTCCATCCCGCTGTAGTCATCCTTTAAGGGACCACATGGCACCCGGGGCCCAGGCCTGTTTCCTGTCCCCCACTCATGGGGAGGGAATCTTCTCCTCTTCCCTTCCCCATCCACCATGTGAGTCTTGGGTGGTCAGCGTGAGGACAGGATCTCCCCAACCCCTCCACTGACCAGGGACCCCCACCTTCAGCTGAGCCATTGGGAAGAGGGCTCTTTGAAGAGGGTCTGCTGTGCTTATGATTTGTATACACCTTCAAGGGAAGAACTTCAAAAAAAATGAAATAAAATAGAGGGACAAGCTGCATTGGAAAAGCATGATTTATTTGGCTCACACGTGGTTTGGTTTCCTGGAGAGACAGAGAAGGACCTTGGGAACCCGGGCTGCCCTGAGGGGATGCACAGGGTCACAGAGGAATCCAGATCAGAGTTCAGAGGGTTCATTGAGCAGGCTTTTCATCTGTCTGCAGAAGCTGGAGGCCCACCGAGGACTTGTTCCAGGAGGGGTACAGCGTGGACCCGTCTGCACTGGGGGAACAGCTGAGTGAGGGACTTGTGGTCAATAGCAGCAAGGGGAGCTACAGGATGCAGGTCTGCAGACCAAGGTGGGGCACGAGGGCTGGCAGCTCCCTGAGGACTGGCAGGACGGGGCCACGCACACAGCTGGCTGGCAGCTCACGGGAACGCACACGAAGGACTGGCGGGAAGGGACCACATACACAGCAGGCTGGCAGTTGACAGGTGTGCACACAGCAGGTGTGCATCTCACAGGTGTGCACACGGCTGACTGACAGCTCACGGGTGTGCATACAGCTGGCTGGCAGCTCACAGGTGTGCACACGGCTGGCCTGCAGTTCGCAGGCACGCAGCAGGACGCCTGGCAGGGGCTGGGCACAGAGCAGGCCGACTGGCAGCTCACGGGTGTGCACAGAGCAGGCCTGCAGCTCACGGGTGTGCACACAGCAGACTGGCAGCTCACGGGTTTGCACACGGCTGACTGGCAGCTCACGGGTGTGCACACGGCTGGCTGGCAGCTCACGGGTGTGCACACGGCTGACTGGCAGCTCACGGGTGTGCACACAGCAGGCGTGCAGCTCACGGGCACGCAGCAGGTAGCCTGGCAGGGGCTGGGTGTGCAGCAGGCTGGCTGGCAGCCCGAGGAGCAGCTGTTGTCGCACATGGTGGCGTGGGGCTGGGCTGGTGTTGGGTGGAGGCGGTGGTGTCTGCAGGCTCCTTCCCTGGGCGGCTTTTATACCCGAGTGT
>PVID01016235.1:0-20250 GCA_004025025.1 Tapirus terrestris
GCTATTCTGAATTCTCTCTCATTCAGGTTAACAAATTCTGTGCCTTCAGGGTTGGTTTCTGGGTGTTTGTCATTTTCCTTTTGGTCTGTAGCCCTGACAAATTGTCTCAAGGATCCGACGGGGACATCTGTATTTCTTCTCCTCATGATAATTTGGTCCTGCAGTTTCCCCCTGCTGCCACTGGATGGAGATCGCGAGCCGTTTGCTCTGAGGCGGCTGCAGCCCCCGGAAGGATTATGCTGAAGCGCCGGGTGTGTGGGGGGAGGGGTCCTCTCTTTCTCCTGCTCGACCCGGGGGTTTCCTTTCTGGCTCTCTTAGGGTGTTTGCTACACCCCCTAACCAGTCCGTCGTCACTTCCCAGTGGGGATCTCGCGACAGTCTGTGAGAGCACCTGGATGGCGATAGTTTTCCCCGCCGTGGGCCGCCCCTCCCCCGTCCGTCCGCGACCCGCGCTGTCTTTGCCGATCGATTGGGGAGGGGGAGTACTTCTTACCTCTCCTCCCGTCCTTTTGGGCTTCCCGCGCCTCCGCCGTCCGATGTATGGCAGCAGGGGCTTCTTAGAAGTCCTTCGTAGTGTTTGATTGAGCTCTGTTGGAATGTGAATGATGTTTTCGTTGTGTCGTAGGGGACAGAGATTCAAAGAGGGAATCTCACTCCGCCATGATGCTGACGTCCTCTTAGGGGTAACTTTTATATAAACCAAGTTTCCATTTTTTTCCCTGTAGTATTCCATTTAGAAAATAATTCTTACTGCTCCATCAGTTTGAGAAGAGGAAGGAGGGGTTAAAGGGCTGGTACAGTGATTAAAAATCTCATGAAGAAGGGAGGTTCATATTCTTTCATATTAAATTGTAGTTTCTTAAAAGCTGCCAAGTTAATGGCTTGTCTTATTGCATAAGCCATTATTTTTGCTGACTCAGTAAATTCCCATGACAACATTTTCATCCTTAATGAATAATTTCCTACTAGATTTGGTGATAAAATACTTAAATTTGTTAATTTGTTTTGTTTTGCTGATTTGTAAATTCCATTCATGGTGTTGTGGAAAGAACACAGAAACTTGAGACCTAGACAAGTCCTTGAACTCTGGCTCCTTAAGATCTCTTTCAGTTTCAGTAGATTCTGATTCAGTGGTCTGAGGGTTATAATATAGAAGGTTAAACAGTAGTTTTGAAAAGTATTTCAAAAGTAGTATCTTAAAATTATTAATACATAACCATTTCAGAGTTATAGTTTAAGCTTTGTGAAACTAGTTACTTTTTAACTTCTGAGTTGTACACAATTGCTTGGTGCATATTTTCAAAGCTGTTTGTGAAGATTTTTTTTTAAATGCTGTTTTTAAAATCCCCTGCCTTCATCAGCATTTTTGTAGACTTCAAATGCAAGACGAAAATGCAATACAAATGCTTTAACACAGTGAGAAAATTATCAGGTCGGCAGATTTTTTTTTCTGTGCCACAACACAGAAATGACTTATGCTTAATTCTAGTATCTTTTCCACATATTTCTTTGGTTTATTAATTAAATGATAATTTCCAAGCTATACTAAAAGCCTGTCTTTTTACATGTTTGATCCTGTCCTCTTCCTTTCCTCTTTCTGTCTGTTTCTCCTTCTCTCCCTATTTAATAAAACCAGGGAAGTGAAAAAAACCTATGGTTTGTTTTGGATAATAAATAATTGTGCATTTTAATCTGTGGTAAATTATTACAACGGTTTGCTTTTAGTAATTCATTAATGAAAAGTATCTGTAAAAGTTTTGTAGCTAAGTCTTTGCATTGTAACTTTTGATAATGAGAGGGACAGTTTATTCCTCTCTTAACTTTTAGAGATATGTTGCTATTAAAGAAAAATCAGTAGGCCATCTAATATTCTAACATCTAAATATAAGCTCTTAAAAATTCAGAATCTTTTAATGATACAGTGAAAAATGTTTTATAATAAATACCAAAATTTTAAAATGAATAATAGCATGCTCTAGTTTAGTTTAATTGTGCAAAGCTAGGGCATGCCAGTTTCCATAGTCTTATATTAGTACTTGAATTTAAAAGCTTGGTCCTATGTCGGACTCTCATGCAATCCATAACTAAAAGAGATGATCTCATCCAGCTATCTTATTTATAGATGAGAAAACACTTTCAGAGAGCATAAAAGTAACCAAGGGTTTTTGTTAATGCCAGAGCTCTGTTTAGAACCCAGGTCTCCAGACTATTGGTGGGTGTTAAGTTTTTGAGCTTGTTCTGTCAGGGCTTAATTCAGAGACTTACAGCTTGGATGTACTTCTGTTTATTAAAATAAAGCTAGATTATTATGTGAATCTTTTACTTATCTAAAAACATAAAATTTAAATTTAAAAAGTCCAAAACTTTTTTGAAGGGCATTGTCATGTTATCCTTGTGTGAAGATGTCCTTTGTTCTTGCAGTAAGGAAGGAATTTATTTATTTGCCGCAAAATGATAATTCTGTGGAAAACCTAGACCTCACATTAAAAAAAGATCAAGGCGTCGTTTAGAAATTACTTTAGCTTCTTTCATTTCTTTTTTTTAGAGAAACACTACCGAGAATCAAGAAAACCCTTATACCTTTATGTTTCACTGTATTTACAGAAAATAAATCATTGATGAAATGTGTTAAAGTGCTTCCTTATATCCAGAAATGGGTGTTTGAGTGTAGTTTTTATTGTCCCACTAAATATCATTTGCTGAAAACTATACTGGCTTATTCATATAACAGACTTATACTATTTTTTTATTCTGCTACAAAAAAAAAGATTGCTAATAAGTGTATGTTTATTCACTGAAAACCATATATCAAAAGAAATCAGACAATTGTCTGTTAGCTGGTTAATTCCTATAAGGGTCCTCTTAGTTCTGTTTATCCCCGTTCAGATCCAGGTAGTTGAAAAATGCTTGGAAAATTAATATGAGTCTGGAGACATCAGAATTGTGATTCCTTTTTTAGCAAGCCCATAGCTCTGATAACTGACAGCATGGAAGTGTGTAGTATGGTTCTCAGGCTAAGAGCCAGTATGTAATAATTTGCAGCTCATCTACGTATACCTGTGTATGTATGTGAAATTCCCATTGGGTATTCCCATACTCGCGACTTCTGTCATTTGCCCATTTGTACCATTTAATCCTTTGTTTATTATTAGTGTACTTGTTCAAGGATATTGCCTAATAAAAGTGGCTTATTCTGTATCTGCAATAATTTTCCTTACGTGAGTAGTGATGGCTACTTTCCTCTTGTCTCTATCATTCTGCTTTCAAAAGATAAAAATTAGCTTGTGGTGTGTACTTTTAGGGTAGGTTTATTCACTTTATTCCTTACCTCTTTCATGATCTTAAGTGGCTGTGTAATGTGAAGACTATATATTGTTTTAATTAAACAAATGAGGTTTATGACAGGCAGAGGCAGATTTTTGTTAACCTCTGTTCAGTGTATTTACCTAAGAAAGACCTGATGACAGATTTTCACAGACTATTGTTTTATTGCATTTGGAAAATCCTTGTGAAGAAAATCTGTAGGCACTTAATGACAGGTATAGATGAGAGTTTTCCTTTAAAGATATTCTTGTTAGTCTGGCATGGGTTGTGAAACTCAAAATGTTCAGAAACTAAATTCTGTTTTATTAAGGCTTAGGCTCTGTCTTGAGAGTGATAAGAAATTATTTCATTTATTTGTCATTTTAAACATAAGAACATTATCTATAATGCAGGATGTTTCCATTTGGAGGTGGATTGAAAAGAGGCTTGTCTTTCCGTAGTTCATTCCACAAGTAATTAGTGAGTGCATACTATGTAATAGGCACTTTGTTATGTACTGTGGATGTTGCGTTGTAAAAAGCAGATATTCTTTTATTTCTAGATTAAATGGTTTAATGGTCTTCCTGAGATAATGGATTGTCCCTGTTTGGGGATATGTAGGTGATGCTTCATGGTAAGGAAATGCCATTTAATTTTTACATGTGAACCAATGTAATGAACACTGGATTTTCAGCTGCCTCTGATTTGTATGTCTGGAACAGAGCTGTACTCTTCAATCATAAATAAGAAAATAGATCATACGTTCTGATTCATGACTATCGATAGTCTCCCAGGCATTACCTATTTTTACCAGACATTACTTTGTTTTACCTGGACAAACTTTGAGGGTAACATAGTTAAGATTATGATCCCCTGTAAATGCCCTCAAAATGGATTTGGAATATTGGGAGCAAATTGGAAATGCCCTGTCCTTACTTTGTTTTGGTTTGCTTGCGTTTTAAAAATTTTTATTGATATCTTAATAGTTTATAACATTGTGGGGTTTTAGTTGTAAATTATTATTTGTCCGTCACCATATGAATGCATCTCTTCACCCCTTGTGCCCACCCCCCCCACCCCCCAACCCCCTGGTAACCACCAAGCAGTTCTCTCTGTCTGTGTGCTAGTTTATATTCCACATGTGAGTGAAATCATGCGGTGTTTGTCCTTCTCTCTCTGGCTAATTTCACTTAACATAATACCCTCCAGGTCCATCCATGTTGTTGCAAATGGGACAATTCTGTCTTTTTTTTTATGGCTGAGTAGTATTCCATTGTATATATATATACATGTTCTTTATCCATTCATCAGTCGAGGGACACTTGGGTTGCTTCTACTTCTTGGCTATGTTCACTGTTCCTGCAGTGAACATAGGGGTGCAAAAGCCTCTTGGGATGTTTGATTTCGTGTCTGTTGGGTAGATGCCCAATAGTGGGATTGATGGATCATAAAGTATTTCTATTTTTAATTTTTTGAGTAATCTCCATATTGTTTTCCATAGAGGCTGCACCAGTTTGTGTTCCCACCAGCAGTGAATGAGGGTTCCTGTTTCTTCACAATCTCTCCAACATTTGTTGTCTGTTGTCTTGGTGATTGTAGCCATTCTAACAGGTGTAAGTTGATGTCTTAGTGTAGTTTTGATTTGCATTTCCCTGATGATTAGTGATGTTGAACATCTTTTCGTGTGTCTGTTGGCCATCTGTATATCTTCCTTGGAAAAATGTCCTCATATTCTCTGCCCATTTTTTGATCGGATTGTTTGTTTTGTTGTTCAGTTGTGGGAGTTCTTTGTATATTATGGAGATTAACCCCTTGTCAGATATATGATTTGGGAATATTCTCCCAGCTGATGGGTTGTCTATTCATTTTGATCCTGGTTTCATTTGCCTTGTAGAAGCCCTGTAGTCTGATGAAGTCCCACTTGTTTATTTTTTCTTTTGTTTCCCTTGTCCAAGTAGACATGGAATCTGAAAGGATCTCTTTATGACCGATGTCAGTTAGTGTACTGCCTATATTTTCTTTCAGGAGTTTTATAGTTTCAGGTCTCACTTTCAGGTCCTTAATCCATTTTGAGTTGATTTTTTTGTATGGTGATAGAAGATGGTCTATTTTCATTCTTTTGTATGTGGCTATCCAATTTTCCCAGCACCATTTGTTGAAGAGACTTGCTTTTCTCCATTGTTTGTTCTTCACTCCTTTGTCAAAGATTAGCTGTGCATAGGTGTGTGGTTTTATTTCTGGGCTTTCAGTTCTGTTCCATTGATGTGTGTATCTATTTTTGTACCAGTACCATGCTGTATTGATTACTATAACTCTGTAGTATATTTTGAAGTCAGGGATTGTGATGCCTCCAGCTTTTTTTTTTTTTCTTTTCAGGATTGCTTTAGCTATTCAGGGTCTTTTGTTGCCCGATACGAATTTCAGTATTTTTTGTTCTATTTCTCTGAAGAATGTCACTGGGATTCTGACTGGGATTGCATTGAATCTGTAGATTGCTTTAGGTATTATGGACATTTTAGCTGTGTTTATTCTTCCAATCCATGTGCATGGAATATTTTTCCATTTTTTTGTGTCTTCATTGATTTCTTTCAGTAGTGTCTTATAGTTTTCATTGTATAGGTCTTTCACCTCCTTGGTTAAATTTATTCCCAGATATTTTATTCTTTTTGTTGCAATTGTAAATGGGATTGTATTCTTGAGGTCTCTTTCTGTTAGTTCATCATTAGCATATAGAAATGCCACTGAGTTTTATAAGTTGATTTTATACCCTGCCACTTTGCTGTAGTTGTTGATTATTTCTAGTAGTTTTCCAGTGGCTTTTTTGGGGTTATCTATGTATAAGGTTGTCATCTGCAAATAGTGAGTTTCACTTCTTCATTACCTATTTGGAGTCCTTTTATTCCTTTTTCTTGCCTAATTGCTCTGGCCAAAACCTCCAGTACTGTGTTGATGAACTCCCTTCGCTTTTGTTTATCTGAGAAAGTTTTTAATTCTTTATCATATCTGAAGGATATTTTTGCTGGATAGAGTATTCTTGGCTGAAAGTTTTTGTCTTTCAGAATTTTGAATGTATCGTTCCACTGTCTCCTAGCCTGTAAGGTTTCTGGTGAGAAATCATCTGAAGGCGGTGATAGGGGTTCCTTTGTAAGTTATTTTCTTCTGCCTTGCTGCACTTAATGTTTTTTTCTTTGTCATTGATTTTTGCATGCTTTACTACTATATGCCTTGGAGAAGATCTTTTTACATTGATGTAATTAGGAGTTCTATTGGCTTCTTTTACTTGTATTTCGAGCTCCTTTCCCAGGTTTGCGAAGTTCTTGGCTGTTCTTTCTTTGAACAAGCTTTCAGCTCCATTCTCCTCTTCTCCTTCTGGAATACCTATAATCCTTATGTTACATTTCCTAATTGAGTCGGTTATTTCTCAGAGAATTTCTTCATTTCTTTTTAGTCTTAGTTCTCTCTCCTCCTCTATCTGAAGCATTTCTGGATTTCTGTCCTCTAAATCACTAATTCTGTCCTCAATATTGTCACCTCTGTTTTTCAGGGAGACCAGATTTTTCATTATCTCATCCGTTGTGTTTTTCATCTCCCACATTTCTGATTGGTCTTTCTTTATAGTTTCAATCTCTTTTGTGAAGAAGTTCCTGATTTCATTGAAGTGTCTTATCTGTATTTTCTTGTAACTCTTTGAGTTTTTTTATGATAGTTATTTTGAATTTTCTGTCAGATTGTAACTTTCTCTGCCTTCAGGGTTGATTTCTGTATGCTTGTTATTTTCATTCTGGTCTGGAGATTTAATACATTTTTTCGTATTGTTTGATGGTGTGGATTTGTACCTCCCCATAGTGATTGCAGCTTCCACCTGCCGCCACTGGGTGGAGGTCAAGAGCTGTGTATTCTGAGCCTGCCACGACCCCGTCTCTCTCTCTCTCACAGCTGCTGTTTTTGTTTTGTATGCACAGGTGCTTTGGCTGACTGGCTGGGCTCGAGTGCCTGGCAGGGAGAGCGGCACTTTTTGTCGCCTGTGTGATCCTAGGGGCGTTCTCACTCTACCCTTGCTATCTGCTCTCCTGGGCTGCTGGCTTGATGAAGACACCTCTGCAATAGCTTAGTCACCTCTGTGTGGGTCTTTCTCATGGGCTGTGAGGGAACTTGGAGAGGGAAGGTGTTCCTGCGGAGAGCCGCCCCTCCCCCCTCTCTTCTCAGGGTCGTGCATGATCCAGAGCCCAGGGTCCCTGCTATTCAGGAGGAAGAAGAGATCCCCTTACCTCCTTCCACTTCCTCCTGGGAGTCCAGCACCTCCACCTTCAGACGTATGGCTGCAGGGGTCTCTCAGATCTCTTGTGTCGTGTGAATGTCCTCTGTTGGTGTATGAATGTCCTTCTTCTTGTATCTTCGTGGGGAGAGTCTAAGGGGAGAGCTCACTCTGCCATGATACTCACATCACCCTCTTTATTCCTTTTTACCAAACACTAGTTTTAGCGTCCTTTGATAATTTCTAATTGCATCACAACTTCCTTATTTATTAGTTTACATTTTATAGTAAGGGAGAGCTTTCTTTTCTTCCCTATATATTTGTTCATTGATTTGTATTACTAAGATGGACTTACATATTTTCTTTTATAAATAGATTATAATCTGTTGGTATCATTATTTTTTTTTTTGATGCTCAAATTGTCTTCAATTTGGGCAATGGGAACCCCTTCAGTGTGGCTCCTATATACCCTTTTGACATGCCCCATCATTCTCTGAGTACTTTCTTACTGACACAACAAAGCGTTGCAGGTTTATCTTATTCTAGCCCTGCCACAGTTCTGGAATCAGCCATTTCTCCAAGGACTATGGTTCCTTTTATTGGATAATGGTATTTAGAAGCTAGGTGTGCTCATTAGTACTCTTGTATTATTGCTTGTACTCTCTCTCAGTGTACAGAATTAGGACACACATACAATCTACCAAATATATACATCTGTCTATGTATCTCTCAATCGTATATATCATGTTTCATATATATATTAAAAACTAAGTTCATACATCTTCTTTTGTGAAGAATCTCTTTGGTTCTTTTACTCATTTTTCAAAATCTATTTGTCTTATTAAGTTGAAAAAATTCTTTATATGTTCATTGTATAAACCCCTTTGTCAGACGTATCTATTGAGAATATTTTCTGTCAGTCTGTTGCTTATTTGTTTTCTTTTGATGTGGAGTTTTTAATTTTGATGAAGTCTAAATATATCAGGTTTTTCAATGTATGGTTATTGTTTGTTATAGTGAAAAAAAAATTGACCTATACCCAGGTAATGGAGATATCATCTTATTTTATCTTAGTTATCGTTTATAATTTTAGGTTTTTGTTTAAGTCTATGATCCATCTTGAAATAATTTTTTGTAAGTGATATGAGGTTGTTGTTAAAGTTCTTTTTTTTTCCCCTTTGTGGATACCCAGTTGTTTCCACACTATTTGATGAAAGTATTTTTCTCTCCCTTGAACTGCTTTGGTGCTTTTGTCAAAAATCAACTGGTTACATAAGTGTGGGTCTGTTTCTGAGCTCTGCTCTATCCCGCTGATCATTAGGTCATCCTATGCCAACAACACACTGTTTTGATTACTGTAGATTTATAATAAGTCTTGAAGTCATGTACTATAAGTGTTATAACTTTTTTCACCTCTTAAGATTATTTTGAAAAATTCTAGGTCCTTTGAATATCTATAGAAATTTTAGAATTAGCTTGGCAATTTCTCTATATAAGCTTGCATGAATTTATACATCAGTTTGGGGAGAATTGTTATTTCAATAACATGGAGTCTTCTGATCCATAGACATGATATAGATCTTCACTTATTTAGGTCTTTCTTTTCTCTCTGAAATGTTTTAAGGTTTTCAGCGTAGAAGTCTTGAACATTCCTTTTCTTTTTTTTTATTGTGAGGAAGACTAGCCCTGAGCTAACATCCATTGCCAATCCTCTTTTTTGCTGAGGAAGACTGGCCCTAGGCTAACATCCTTGCCCATCTTCCTCTACTTTATATTGGTTGCCACCACAGCATGGCTTGACAAGTGGTGCATCTGTTCGTGCCCAGGATCCGAACCTGTGAACCGCGGGCCGCTACAGTGGAGTGTGCAAACTTAACCACTATGCCACCGGGCTGGCCCCTTGAACATTTCTTTTATTAAATGTATTTTTAAGTATTTTTGTTTTTATAATGATATAAAATATAATTTTTTAAATTTTATTTTCTAATTACTACTAGAGTATGAAAAATAATTTTTGTATATTGCCTATGAATGTTGAGATCTTGCTAAATTCAGTTATTAGTCCTATTAGTTGTATAGCAGATTAACTAGGATTTTCTTGATTGTTTATATACAATCATGTCATTTGCAAATAGAAAAAGATCTACTTCTTCCTTTGCAATTTCTGTGCCATTTATTTCTTTAGCCTTATTGCCTTATTGTCTTATTACACTGGGTAGAACCTCTAGAACTGAGTTGTCTCTAATAGACAAGATGAGAGAGACATCCTTGCCTTATTATTGATCTTAGGGGAAAAAGCATTGTATATTTCACCATTAAGTATGATGTTAGATGGGTTACCTCCCCACCATTGTCCTTCGTTGATTGAGGAGATCACGCCTATTCCTAATTTGTTGAGAGTTTTTAATCATGAATAGGTGTTGAATTTAGTCAGATTTCTCCTTCTATTTAGATGAACACATCTAAATAGAACACATTTTCTTTTTACTTTTAATGTGATTTACAGTGATTCGATTTTGAAAGTTAGACTACTTTTGTGTGGCTGCAATAAACCCCACTTGGTCATGATATGTTCCCTTTGCTTCTGTTTCCTGAAATAATTCATGTTGGCTCAGTATTATTTCTTCCTTAAATGTTTGATAGATTTCATCAGTGAAACGATCTAGATCTGGAATTTTCTTTGTAGGAAAGTTTTTGATGATGAAAAATAAATATGAAGGTATTCAGATTTTCTGTTTATCTTGTTAGTTTGGTAACTTGTCCTTTCAGGGAATTTTTCTGTTTCATCTAAGTTATAAAATTCATAGGCATAAAGTTGTTCATAATATTCCTTTATTACTCTTTAAACAATGTTTTTAGTATTGCTAGTTATCCCCTTTCATTCCTGAGTTTGGTAATTTGTTTCTTTCCTTTTTTAAAGAGCATTTTGCTTGGTTTATTGATTTTATTAATTTTTACAGGAATACTTTTGGTTTTACAGTTTTTTTCTCTTTTTATTTTCTGTTTTATCGATTTCTACTCTTTATTACTTTCCTTGTTCTGCTTCCTTTGTTTCTCCTCTCTGCACCTTTACTTTGGGTTTTATTAGCTCTTCTTTTTCTAATTTTTTAAGGTAGAAAGGTCCTTAATTTTAAATCTTTCTCCTCTTACTATAAGCTTTTAAGGCACTGCTTTGGCTACATCCCACAAATTTTTATTATATTTCCATTAGCATTCAGTTCAACATATTTTCTTGTTTTCCTTTTGATTTCTTTTTTGACCATTGGGTTATTTAGAAGTGTGTTAATTTGCAAATACTTGAATACTTTCCTTGATATTCCTATTGCTTTATAATTTAATTCTTTTGTAGTCTGGAATTTTAGTCTTTTGAATTCACTGTGACTTACTTTATGGCCTAGCATATAGTTTATCTGGTGAACCTTCTGTAGACACTTGAAAAGGAGTTTTGTAAATGTCAGTAAGGTCAAGATGATCAGTAGTGTTGTTCATATCTTCTGTAGCCTAGTGATTTTGGTTTGTTGGTTGGTTTAGTCTAATTGTTATCCATGCCCCCTTTAGAGCATGTTAAAATTTCTAACCGTGATTGTGAATTTCTCTCTTTCTCCCTATCATTCAGCTTTTGCTTCATGCTCTTTGAAGCTCTGTTATTAGGTATATACACAGTTTAGATTATGTCCTTCTGATGAATTCATCCATTCATATTATAAAATCTCCTTCCAAGTTATCATGTGATATCATTTCTCCTTCAGTTTGAAGAACTTCCTTTAGCATTTCTTGCCCTACAGATTTGTTCCCAGTGAACTTCCTTTATTTGAAAATGCCTTTTTTTTCTGATTTATTGAGGTATAATTGACAAATAAAATTGTAATATACTTCAAGTGTACA
The DNA here is from genome assembly GCA_004025025.1 of Tapirus terrestris. Classification (NCBI taxonomy): domain Eukaryota; kingdom Metazoa; phylum Chordata; class Mammalia; order Perissodactyla; family Tapiridae; genus Tapirus; species Tapirus terrestris. Next base: position 11,444 of record PVID01016235.1, read on the forward strand.
ACATGATGATTTGATATACATATAAGTTGTGAAAGGAGTCCCATAATCGAGTTGATTAACACATCCATCACTTCACATGTTTACTTTTTTTGTTTTGTTTTATTGATATTAACATTTAAGTTCTATTCTCTTAGCAAATTTCCATTATACAATACAGCATTATCAACTGTAGTCACTATGTCTTATAACTAAAAGTTTGTACCCTTTTCCAACCTCTCCCCAGTTCCACCCCCAGCTCCTAACAGTCATCATTCAACTATGTTTCTTTTAGTTTACCTTTTTTTTTCTTTGAGATTTCACCTGTAAGTGATACTATGCAATATTTGTCTTTCTTTATCTGGCTTATTTTACTTAGCATAATGCCCTCCAGGTTCATCCATGTTGTCACAAATGGCAAGATTTCTTTTTTTCTTTAAGGCTGAATAATATCCCATTTTGTGTGTATGTATGTATATATATGCCACATTTTCTTTATCCATTCATCCATTGTTGGACATTTAGGTTGTTTCCATACCTTGGCTATTGTGAATAATGCTGCAATTAACATGTGAGTATATATATCTCTTCAGGATAATGATTTTTGTTTCCTTTGGATATATCCAAAAATGGTATTGCTGGATCATGTGGAAGTTCTACTTTTAATTTGTTTTTTCCTTGTTAAAGTTTGTTTTAGTAGGTTTCAAAATTATGTGACAGATTTTTGGTCAAGTTTTTTCCGTTAATGAATACTGATTTTAAAAACTAATAACTTAAAACTGCCACACACACACATACACACACACACACACACACACAAATGGTCCACAAAACATTCTCCTTTTCTTCTGAGGGTTTTACAATGCGTTGTTGTCGTTAACCAGTCTTTTACTATTAAACTTGTATGGCCAATTGAGATAAAAAATTATGAGACTGTTCTTCCATGACTGATTAAGACGGGGGTGGCAGGTATTAGGGATAATATCCATTTAGCCTTCTGAGCTTTCTGGGCAGACTTGGTGACGTTGCCAACTCCAGCAGCCTTCTTGTCCACTGCTTTGATGACACCAACAGCAGCCATCTGTCTCATGTCACGGACAGCAAAATGACCCAGAAGAGAATAGTCACAGAAGCTCTCAATACACATGGGCTTGTCAGGAACCATATCAACGATGGTAGCATCACCAGATTTCAAGAATTTCTTCTAGCTTCTTCTCATAATGATCAATCTTCTCCTCCAGCTCAGGAAACTTGCAGCCAGTATGAGCTGTGTGACAGTCTTGCACCGGTGTATAGCCAGCACTGATTTGGCCTAGATGGCTTGAGATAATCACTTGAGCTGAAGCCAGCTGTTTCCACTAGCAGATCATTTTTGCTGTCAACAGCCATGTTGCCTCGATGGACATCTTTGACAGACACTTTGTTGACATTGAAGCCCATATTGTCCCTAGGAAGAGCTTCACTCAAAGTTCCAGTTGTAATGTTGACTGGCCAAAGGTGACCTCTATGCTGGGTTTCAGAACTCCAGTCTCCACTCAGCCCACAGGCCCAGCGCCCATACCACCAATTTTGTAGTTGTCCTGAAGGGGCAGACACAAAGGCTTATCAGTTGGATGAGCTGGTTGCAGGGTGCAATCCAGAACTTGAAGCAGCATAGTTCCACTGGTATTGCCATCTTTATGGGTTATTTTCCATCCCTTGAACCAAGGCATGTTAGCACTTGGCTCCAGCATATTGTCACCATTCCAACCAGAAATTGGCACAGCTGCTGTTAGGATTTCTGTGTTGGGGTTGTAGCCAATTTTCTTAGTGTAGGTGCTGACTTCTTTAACAATTTCCTCATATCTCTTCTGGCCGGAGGGTGGCTCAGTGAATTCCATTTTGTTAACACCAACAATTAGTTGTTTCACACCCAGCGTGTAAGCCAGAAGGGCATGCTCATGGGTCTGCCCATTCTTGAAGATACCTGCTTCAAGTTCACCAACACCAACAGCAACAATCAGGACAGCACAGTCAGCCTAAGATGCGCCTGTCATCATGTTTTTGATAAAGTTTGTGTCTTGGGGCATCAGTGATGGTCACATACTACTTGCTGGTCTCGAATTTCCACAGGGATTTATCAATGGTGATACCATGCTTACATTCAGCTTTCAGCTTATCCATGACTCAGGCATACTTGAAGGAGCTCTTTCCCATCTCAACAGGCTCCTTCTCAAATATTTTTAATGGTTCTTTTGTCAATCCCACCACATTTGTAGATCAGGGGGCCAATAGTGGTAGACTTGCCCTAATCTACGTGTCCAATGACAATGCATGTTGAGAAGAGTCTTTTCCGTACCCATTTTGGCTTAGATTTAGCAGTGGTTTTTGTGACACCTGTGTTCAAGTGGCAAACTGTGTGTGAAAACCTATTTTTAATTTCTTGAGAAACCTCCATGCTGCTTTCCATAGTGGCTGTACCAATTTACATTCCTGCCAGCAGTGTACAAATGTTCCCTTTTCTCCACAACCAGCATTTTCTATCTCTTGTCTTTTTGATAATAGCCATTCCAACAGGTGTGAGGTGATATCTCATTGTGATTTTGATTTGCATTTCCCTCATGATTGGTGATGCTGAGCACCTTTTCATGCACTTGTTGGCCATTTGTGTGTCTTCTTTGGAAGAATGTCTATTCAGATCCTCTGCCCATTTTGTTTGTTTTTCTTTTTTTATTGATGTCATAATAGTTTATCACATTGGAAATTTTAGTTGTACATTATTGTTTGTTGGTCACCATATAAATGTGTCCCTGCACCCCTCGTGCCAACCCCCGAACCCTCTTCCCCCTGGTAACCACCAAACTGTTCTTTCTGTGTGTTAGTTTATCTTTCACGTATGAGTGAAATCATGTGGTGTTTGTCTTTCTCTGTCTGCTCTGCCCATTTTTTTTTTTGGTGAGGAAGACCAGCCCTGAGCTAACATCTGTTGCTAATCCTCCTCTTTTTGCTGAGGAAGACTGGCCCTGGGCTAACATCCGTGCCCATCTTCCTCTACTTTATATGGGACACCGCCACGGCATGGCTGACAAGCAGTGCGTCGGCAGGCGCCCGGGATCCGAACCCGCGAACCCCGGGCTGCCAAGCGCGGACTAAACCGCTGTGCCACCGGGCTGGCCCCCTCTGCCCATTTTTTAATTGGGTTATTTGTTTTTTTGCCATTGAGGTGTATGAGTTACTTGTATATTTTGGATATTAACCCCTTACCAGATATATGGTTTGCAAATATTTTTTGCCATTCCCTAGGTTGCCTTTTCCTTTGTTGATGATTTTTTTTGCTGTGCAGAAGCTTTTTAGTTTGATTTTTGCTTTTGTTGCCTTTGTTTCTGGTGTCAAATTCAAAAAAATCGTCACCAAGACCAATGTTAAGAAGTTTACCCCTTAAATTTTCTTGTAGGAGTTTTACAGTTTCAGGTTTTATGTTCAAGTCTTTAATCCATTTTAAGTTGATTTTTGTATGTAGTGTAAGACAGTGATCCGGTTTCATTCTTTTGCATATGGCTGCCAGTTTTCCCACCACCAGAAAAATGACTTTTTAATTTAATTTTTATTTTTTTTGTGGGGAAGACCAGCCCTGAGCTAACATCTGTTGCCAATCCTCCCCTTCTTGCTGAGGAAGACTGGCCCTGGGCTAACATCCGTGCCCATCTTCCTCCACTTTATATGGGACGCCATCACGGCCTGGCTGACAGGCAGTGCGTCCGTGGGCGCCCGGGATCCGAACCCGCGAACCCCGGGCTGCCAAGCGCGGACTAAACCGCTGCACCACCAGGTGGCCCCGAAAATGACTTTTTTAAAATCTTCATTTCTGACTTTTTTTTCCTTTTCAGCACTATAAAGATGTTCCATTGTCTTTTGGCTTTCAATTTTGCTGATTGGAAGATGTCATCATTCATATTATTATTCCTCTTTATATAATGTGTCACTTTTTTCCTCTGGTTGCTCTTAAGATTTTCTCTTTGATTTCCAGGAATTTGACTTCAGTGTGTCTAGGTGTAATTTCTTTGTATTTATCTTGCCAGGTGATTGCTGGACTTCTTGGATATCTAGAATAATAGTTTTCAGTAAATTTGGGAAAATTTCACTCATTTTTTCTTCAAATATTATTTTCTGTTCTATTCCTTCTGAGATTCCACTTATATCAGAGTACTTGATATTTTCCATAGGTCACAGAATCTCTGTTCGCTTTCTTTTCTTCTTTTCCTGTTCTTCTTATTGAATACTTTCTATTGATCTGTGTTTATGTTACCAGACCCGGTTAGTTTTTGCCTGTCACCCAGAAAGCCAGTCATTGAGATAACAAGATTGCAGCAGAGAGGGGGTTTTAATCATGAGACAGCCAAGTGAGGGAACAGGAGAACGAGTCTCAAATCCGCCTCACTGAAAATGGGGGCTCAGGGATATTTATGGGGAGAGGGCAGGGTGGTCTGAAGTGTGGAGATATAGATGATTGGAGGTGAGGTAATTGATGATCTGCGCAAGCGTAGTCAGACTTCATGCCTCTTCACAGGACACGTGTTCACAAAATGGTGGTGTTAGCATAACCTGAGGGTGGAGTTTTTAGCCTCTTGAAGTCAAAAGGTCACTTATTGGGCATCTGCGCGGGCTCAGTTGATGGGTTGGTGGTCTCAACTGGCTTGAACTGTACAAGGGAGTCCTGAGTCCTGAAAAACAGCTCAAAGACCTATTAGCATGGTGACCCAGGTGCCAGGGAGATGAAGGAACCTAGGGGGAGTCAGATAACCTATTCCCTAAGCAGCACAGTTAACAGTGGGCAGGGGAAACAACTAAAAGCTATAGTCACTCACTGCAAAAAAGAAAAAAAAGTTCAGTTACTAGCTACCTAATCATTAATGGATGTTTACTGGTTTCATTTATGTTCACTGACTGTTTCTTCAACTTTCTGTCTTCTGTTCAATACAATCAGTGTATTTTTCATTTCAGATATTGTACCTTCCAGTTCTAGAATTTCCATTTTACTTGTTTTTATAATTTGAATTCTGTTATTTAGAATAGCCATATATTCATTCATTATGATTATATATTTCTTTAGTAGCTTATTTGTTATAGACTCTTTCAAATTCTTGTTTACTAATTCTGATCTGGCTTATCTTGTGTGTTTCTATTGTCTGCTTTTTTACTTGACTGGGGTCTGCATATTTTTCATGTGTTTTTTTTTTGAGTCTAGTCATCTTTATTGTATCCTGGGTATATGGATGATGCATTTTAGAGTCTTTGGATTCTGTTCTATTCTTCTGAGGACTGTTGACTTTTTTTTTTTTTTTTTGCAGACATTGTTAATTTGACTAGATTCAAATTTCAAACTCTTGTCTCCCCTGAGGTGGGCAGCAACTGCAATCACTGCTTCCTTTTTCTTCCTTCAGCCTGTTGCTCTTCTCTGTGATATTTGGAGTCTCTCCTGAGCATCCTGTGCATGTGCAGTTCAGGGGTCAGCCAAGGGTTTCAGTAACATTCTTTTCTGCCTCTGTGGCTCCCTCTTTTCCAGGATTTCGTTTCTCTTTTTCTAGCTACTCTGTTGGCCCAAAGCTCCATCTCGGATTCCTCAAGCCATAAGACTGTGACTTCGTGATTGTGTTTCAGCTGCCCTGTGCTGGGTAGACTGGAGCGTTCTCTCAGGTGAAAACTGAGTATCCAATATCTGTGTGTACTAAGTGAGTTTGAAGTTCTCTGAAATAGCCTAGTAAAGTATTGTAGCCTTTATATTCCTCCCTAAACTTATCTGAAGAATCTTTTTCAATTGTCATTTTAAATAGCTTTATTCACATACTATATTGTTTACTCATTTAAAGTGTAAAATGTAGTGGTTTTCACGAGAGTCACGTAGTTGTGCAGCCATCACCACAGTTTTAGAACTTTCTTCACTACGGAAGGAAAGACCATACTCGCTATCACTAACGGTCACTCTCCATTTCCTTTTAACCTCCACTCCCCTCCCTAGCCCTAGGCAACTACAAATCTACTTTCCACTCTGTAGATTCCAAACATTTATATATAAATGGAATTATATAGAATGTGGTTCTTTGTGACTGGCTTCTTTCACTTAGCATAATGTTTTCAAGGGTCATCCATTTTGTAGCAGGTGTCAGTACTTCATCCCTGTTTCCTTTGTCTTTCATGCCAAGTAATAGTCCATTGTATAGGTATACCACATTTTATTTACCCATTCATCAGTTGATAGATTATTGGGTTGATTCCAGTTTTTGGCTGTTAGTAATAATGCTGCTCTAAACATCATGGGCATGTTTTATGTTTTTGTTTCTATTGGCTATAACGTAGGAGTGAAATTGATGAATTGTATAGTAACTCTATGTTTAACCTTTTAAGGCACTGCCAAACTGTTTTTCAGAGTGGTTTTACCTTTTACTTCCTACCAGCAGTATACAGTGGTTCTCATTTCTCCACATCCTTGCCAACATATTATTTTTTGCCTTTTTGATTATGGCCTCCTAGTGGTATAAAGTGATACCTCATTGTGGTTTTGATTTGCATTTCCCTGATGCCTAATAACACTGGGCATCTTTTCATGCACTTATTGGACAGTTTTGTGTCTTTGGAGAAATGTCTGTTCAGATCCTTTGCCCATTTTTTAATTGTTACTTGTTTTTATTATTGACTTGTAAGTGTTCTTTATATATTCCAGATACAAGTCTCTTATCAGATACACTATTTGTGAATATTTTCTTCTATTCTGTGGTTGTCTTCACTTTCTTGATGTTGTCCTTTGAAGCACAAAAGTTTTTCATTTTGACCAAGTTTGATGTATCTCTTTTGTTGCTTGTGGTGTTGTACCTAAGAAGGCTTTGCCTAACCCAAGGTCACAAAGATTTACTTCAGTTTTCTTCAAAGAGTTCTATAGTTTTATCTTCTGTAATTTTAAATCTACACTACATTTGGAGTAAATTTTTGTGTGTGATATAAGGAAGGGATCCAACTCCAATCTCTTGCATGTGGATATCAGGTTGTCCCAGCACCAATTGTTAAAAAGATTATTTATTTCTCTGTTGTTCAAAAGTAAATTGCCTATAAATGTAAGGGTTTTCTGTCTGGACTTTTAATTCTATTCTGTTGGTCTGTATGTCTATCCTTATGCTAGCACCACACTGATTACTGTAGCTTTGGAGTAAGTTTTGAAATCAGTAAATGTGAATCCTCCAGCTTTGTTCCTCTTTTTCAAGATTGTTCTGGTTATTCAGCGTTCTTTCTCTTTCTATAGAATTTTATGATCAGCTTGTCAGTTTCTTCAAAAAAGCCAGTTGAGAATTTGATAGGGATTGCATTTTATTTGTAGATCGACTTGGGGAATGTTGCCATCTTAACAATATTGTCTTCCAATCTGTGTCTTTCCATTTATTTAGGTATTTAATTTCTTTCAACAGTATTTTGTAGTTTTCAAAGTACAAGTTTTGCACTTCTTTTGTAAAATTTATTCCTATTTTATTATTTTGATGCTATTGTGTACAACTGTCTTTTAAAGCATTTTTTTTTGTTTTTCTGTGTGTACACCTAATACCTCTCCCTTATCCCTATCCTTTACCTCTTGTATCTCTTATCTTTGTCCTATTTTTTTTATTGATGTCATAATAGTTTATCACATTGTGAAATTTTAGTTGTACATTATTGTTTGTCAGTCTCCATATAAATGTGTCCCTTTACCCCTCGTGCCCACCCCAAACCCCCTTCTCCCTGGTAACCACCAAACTGTTCTCTCTGTCTGTGTGTTAGTTTATCTTTCACATATGAGTGAAACCATGCAGTGTTTGACTTTCTCTGTCTGGCTTGTTTCGCTTAACATAATACCCTCCAGGTCCATCCATGTTGTTGCAAATGGGACAATTTTGTCTTTTTTTATGGCTGAGTAGTATTCCGTTGTGTATATATGTACATATATATATGTGTGTGTGTACATATATACACACACCACATCTTCTTTATCCAATCATCAGTCAAGGGATACTTGGGTTGCTTCCACTTCTTGGCTATAGTGAATAATGCTCCAATGAACATAGGGGTGCATAAGCTTCTTTGGATTGTTGGTTTCAGGATCTTGGATAAATACCCAGAGGTGGGATAGCTGGATCATAAGATATTTCTGTTTTAAATTTTTTGAGGAATCTCCAATCTACTCTTTTCCACAGAGGCTGCACCAATTTGCATTCCCACCAGCAGTCAATGAGGGTTCCCGTTTCTCCACAACCTCTCCAAAATTTATTTTTTGTCTTAGTGATTATAGCCATTCTAACGAGTGTAAGGTGATATCTTAGTGTAATCTTGATGTTGAACATCTTTTCATGTGCCTGTTGGCCATCTGTATATCTTCCTTGGAAAAATGTCTGTTCATATCCTCTGCCCATTTTTTGATTGGGTGGTTTGTTTTTTTGTTGTTCAGTTGTGTGAGTTCTTTATATATTATGGAGATTAATCCCTTGTCAGATATATGATGAGCAAATATTTTCTCCCAGCAGGTGGGTTGTCTGTTGGTTTTGATCCTGGTTTCATTTGCCTTGCAGAAGCTCTGTAGTCTGATGAAGTCCCACTTGTTTATTTATTTTTTATTTTTTTTATTTTATTTTTTTTTTGTGTGAGGAAGACCAGCCCTGAGCTAACATCCGTCCAATCCTCCTCTTTTTGCTGAGGAAGACTGGCCCTGGGCTAACATCATGCCCACCTTCCTCTACTTTATATGGGACGCCACCACGGCGTGGCTGACAGGCAGTGCATCGGCGGGCGCCCGGGATCCGAACCTGCGAACCCCGGGCTGCCAAGCACGGACTAAA